>VJMY01000370.1:0-76754 GCA_009869795.1 Neelides sp. FZ-2019 | reverse complement strand
ATTACGTAAAGAACGTGCAAGAAATTTAAATTATTGAATTTAAATACAAGTTCCCCTCATATATGACCGACTCTGTATATTTGCAATAATACACTTACTGATGATCAGTATATGGATGATCTCGACTTTGTGATTGTGTAATTTTACTTTGTCAATTTCCAAAAATGCCAAATCACTTCAGACATGTTATGGTAGTATAATGAATATTATTTGAATTAACCATGTTATTACCTTTGATAAGAGCAATTGATAGGCTTGTAGTATACACAATTATTTATATTAATATGTAAATACTTTGTTATAAGTCAAGGTATTTAGGAATGGGAAATATTTTTTTAACTCTTCAATCACATGATACTAAAATACTTTCAGACTACACATGTTTACATATGTATTAAGTATCATACATATTGCATTACATAAATATTAAGTATTATGTATTTACATTACATGCATAATATTAATATTTTACTCCTAAATATATTAGAAATGTGTCATTTAGTAATAGACGTATTTGATGAAATATTTATTTAGTGGCTCCAATTTATTGGTTTATATTCAATTGTCTGGTACATATTTTTATTATATTGTCCGAGTTTTTAAAAATTATGCTTGGAGCAAATGACACAATTGTTTTTAAGCATTTCACTTCTTATTCTGATCAAATATTCATTATTCCTTTTACTATCCTAATGCGCGTTTTTCTCGTGATGCCTCCTGAATTATTCTTATTTAAGTATATATTAAATATTGCCCGAAGAAAAAGATTAAAACAAGCATGTAATTAATCAGTTATTCATGTTTCTTTAGCATTTGACTACTAATTAACTCGCATTCAGTGGTAAACGGCAAAAACATTTTTCCTTTCACTGCTGCTGACTGACGATGATCTTTAGTTCAATTCCTTAGAAAATCAGCCTGATTGAATGTCAAACTTCATTTAAATGCAAATGTACTGAATGACTGAAAGAATGGCTAAAATATTTCAATATATGAAATAGTATGTATGTAGGTACCTAGGGTAAAATTATATATCGTACATACCTCTCTATATACCTATATATATTTGAAAGCATCTTATATAATAAGTAGTATAGCATAAGGTATACAGGCATATGCTAATATGAGCTAACAACTTTAATACTACATAATATCATTCTTACAATTAGATATATCTGTACAAGTAGTACAGAGTAAGCCAAAATTTAGCTTATGGTTAGCTCAATCGAGTCTTAAATAGTGCCTAAATAAGAGAAAAGGAGAATTGACTTTTGGTTCACTGTGTACATATACATATCTAACAATACTGGTGAATTTCTGTACAAAACTTACCATGAAACCATGATATGATAGCAATCTTCTCAATTGAATTGAAATCATTCTTGTAAAATATTACATTAGGATCGAGTGAAATTGTATTAAAGTGATGATACTATAATAATTCGATCTTAAAATTATTCAGGTATGTTATTTTTAAATTCAATTCAATTGCTACCTTTAGCCTTTGTAAGTTTTTGCACAGAAATTCCAGAATAGCAGTAAATATTTTATAGTGGAAAAAAATGACTGCGCGTGTTTGAATGGAAGTGGTGAGAGTTGAGTGACGAGCACAAGAATTTTCAACTCGTCAACTCGATGTCATTCGAATATATAATTAGTACGTGACTCGGCGAAGATTCAAAGGGAATGAATGACTCGTTGGAATGCCAATTATGTAGTAAAGTCATTATATGCTACCTCTATGAATGTAGGAGAAATAGGAAGTGTTCAAAGGATCTTCATAAACCTTCAGAAGATTCAGGATTTTCAAAAAGGAACCCACCGCCTACAAGCTGCAAGCTTCAAGTTATCTTCAATTGGTTCTTATATGGAGAGACGTTGAGAGTTCAAAGTTGTGTTTCTCTTCATGAGCGAGTCTGTGGCTTATTTAGTAGAATGGAGTGTACAAGAAGGGAGGAAATGAAAGATTTGGAGTTGAATGGAAAATAGAGTGAGTGAAGGATTTAATTGTGAGCGGTTCATCAACTAACGGAGCAATTGTGTCGATGGAGCGGATTTTCCATGTGCGTGGAATGGCTGTTGTCTTTTGAATGACCCAACTCGGTCGAGAGCCGCGTGATCTCCTTGAAGAGATGAACAATGCGGAAATTGAACTTTGCACTGCACTCGACATGGGTGAGGCGCCACTTTCGGATCATCGTGTTGATTTCCCTCCGCTCGCGCGAGTCGTGGGAGGAGGGATTTTGGGCGGGGCGCGGAGTGAGCAAGTCCTGCTTGTTGGCCACGATGAGGATCGGGACGTTGTGGATGTCCGTCCGGGACTCGAAGAGTTGGTTCTTCAGCAGCTTGACCTGCTGGAAGGACTCGAGGTTCGAGGCGTCGTAGACGAGGAGGTAGGCCGAGGCGCTCCGGATGAACAGCCCGCCGCTCCACTCCTCGAACGAGTTTTGCGGGAAGGAGAGGATCGGGGGGATGTCGAGGATCTTGAGCTGGTAGATCCGGTTCTCAAGCATGACAGTCCGCTCTATCGCCATGGCTCCAACCGTCCGCACGTACAATCCAGAAAAATGGTTTGACCCAAATTGCTAAAACAAAGGTCATAGGTCTAACCCAAAGCTCATTAAAAATCCAGCCAATTTTCCATCCCAAGGTTACCGCGGACCCCGGGAAAAAGCCAATCTTATTCAAACCCCGCCGTTCAAATTCATTGAAAATAAGGGTGAAATGGATTGGACATACTCTCACTTTCAAATTCCACTTTATCCTTTTAGTGCTAGAGAGAAGTTTTCCCTCGCTTTCCATTTCCACGCACTCACCGTGTCAGGAAGATGGGGGAAATGATGAAAATTGCAGAGAGGGAATAATGCATGAGAATCCCGAAACTCCCAAATTTGACACAGGTGAGAGATGAGAGGAAATGTTTGACGTGGAGGGAAATCCCTTCCTTCGCATTGGGTCCAAATGGTTGTCAAACTCGGTTTTGGGAATAAATGAGAAAAGACTTACTTGAATGATCGCCGTCTTCCCCACCCCGCTCGCACCCATAACGACTATCTTGATCAAATGCATCTCGAGACTTCATTCTTCCTCAAGCCCTGCAAAGACCCATTTATCTTTTCCCGCTAATTGAATGAAGGGAGACGCGGATCTTTCATTTATGGATTTCCCATTAGCCCTCAAGTCCCATACTACTCATCTCAGGCCCATGGGAAGTAAGAAGGGGGAACTCCATGGGCTTTTCATCTCACCCGGGACTCTCATAATTATGAAAGAACCAATTTTCATAATCCACTTACCAGCCCCAATCCGCTTACCCGCCCCAGTTACCCCATAGCCCCGAGCGGAGTCTCAACACCTGAGATGTTTCAAATTCCAAAGGACCTTGCCTATGGTTTGTAAATGTGAAGACTTGGAGAGGAACTTTTGTCTTACTTGGCTCAGAGATACCGGCGGGGTCGAGTGATGGCCAGGTGGAATGAGCTGGATGATCGATTGGGCAGCGGAGGCTGAGACATCTCTTCATCCTCCGCTGTTGGAGAACTGGAGAGCGACCTCGGCATCCTCATCTTTCCATCTTCAATCCCTTCCTTTCCCAATGTCCCACTCCGCCCTCGAAAAATCGATCCGGCCCCGTGGAAATTCCTCCCACCTCGTGGGCCGTGTAATACTCCCGGGCCTCTCACCTTCCCAGACTTGACCCGCCCGAGCCGACTATTTTTACCTCCATGAGAGACAATGCGGTGAATTGCCAAGGAGACAGCCGGGATGTCGCAGCTATTCTTACGCGCCGCCCCCTGACCCCGTTGGAGCCGCGTTGGATCCCCGTTGGAGTTGTAGCCCTTCGCCCCCAGCCCACGTCGACTGGCGCCCACCACGTGTTTCCAATCTCAAGGGTTAAGAATAGGCGGGGGTATTAATAGCCTCCTCCGTGAGTCCGTGGTGGAGCGGAGGAGCCGGAGCTCAGTTGGTCCCGAAACTCCCGCCGCGAGCCCCTCCATGCTCCCCTCCATGCCCGGGTTAGATGAGTGAGTTCGAGTATGAGAGGAACTTGTGGCCGAGGATCAAGAACGCCTTCCGCGTGCTCATCGCCTTCACCTTCTCCCATGTCGGGGTCTGCGGGCTCGTGGTGGGCTACATCATCTGCGGCGCCTTCCTGTTCCAGTGAGTCCCCTCCGCGAGCTCACCGCACCTTTCGCCATGTGAGCTGGGCTGAGCTAACGCGTGTCAACAGGATGATCGAGAGCCAGGCCGAGGACCCGCGTCTCGAGGACGTCCGGCGACTCCGCGAGGAAACGGCCGATCGCCTCTTGCTCATCGTCCTCCAGACGAACAACTTCGAAGAGGTAGGCCCTTTCCCCCATTCATCAAGTGAAGGACTTGGGTGGCAGGAGGAGTTCTTCCGCCTCGCCAATGCCGAGATCTTCAACTACACCAAAGACATTGTTCTGGCCATCAACGAGGGGTTCGAGGGCGAGCCGCAGAGCTCAAACCGGACAAAGATGCGACTCAACAACTCCACGGTCTCGGACGAGGCGCGAATCCAATGGAGCTTCTCTGGTGCATTCCTCTACTCACTCACGGTCATCACGACGATCGGTAAGACGGAAACACCCAAAATACTCATTTGATTTTCCCTCCTTCGGACCCATGCCGCATCCCCGAGTCCCTCCGCGGAGTTTTCAACTTTTATTAGAATTTGGCGAGCCTATGAGAGCCCATTTCCCATGAAAATGATTAGCCTGGTGGAGCCAACTAATTGTCTTTTCTCCAATGTGGAGGCTATGGGAACGTGGCGCCGCGGAGTCCGTGGGGCAAAATGACGACGATCCTCTACGGAATCATCGGAATGCCGCTGTTCCTCCTTTACCTTTCCAATATCGGGGATATTCTGGCTCGCGGATTCAAGTGGATCTTTTCTCGGTGCTGTCAGTGCAAGTAAGGTCGCGGGCTTGGGGCGATGGGAGGCTGAGACTCTTTGGAAAGGTGGAACTGCGTGAGGCAGCCCGAGGAGGGCGACGAGGAGGAAGAGCAGGTCACCGTGCCGATCTCCCTCTGTCTCACCCTCATGGTCGGCTACATCTGGGGCGGCGGGTATTTGTTTTCAAGATGGGAAAAATGGTCAGTTCTCGACGCCTCTTACTTCTGCTTCATCAGGTAGGAATATTCAAATGCCTTCACTCAACAATACTAAACTTCCCCATTGTCGATGACGACAACCTTAAAAAGCCAACACTCTGTTCATAACATACACAAAGACACAAATGAATATACCGACAAAGGTGTATATACTTACATTAAAATATATTCCCGAGTCATTTGATCAGAAAGCTCACAAATCTCATTTCTCCCCACACAAATAAACCCTATCCACAAGTGATGTTTGAGCATTTTTTTCCTCAGACTTTCCCAACCACGGATTTTAGAAATTTCATTTTTCTATTATTTTCCTTGTGCTATTATGGTTATTTGTGGTTATTGTTGTTAGTTTGAGTACAATTGGGTTCGGTGACCTCGTGCCGGGCGACGCTGTGTATGCAGAGGGGTTGGAAGATGCGATCCAACTTTCCTTTGTCTTCTGCTCACTTTACCTTCTGCTCGGCATGGCCCTCATCGCCATGTGCTTCAACCTCATGCAAGAGGAAGTGATCGCCAAAGTGCGGAACTGCGGGAAAAGAATCGGTTGCTCCAGATGAATCCTCATCGTCGCTTTGATACTCAGAGAGAACACAAGGTTTCTCATCGGCGAGTCCTAAAGGTTCGTTCCCCCCAGAGTCTCCAAAGCCTAAGTATCTCACCATTACGAAAAATACAAAGACCCCTTTCAACGCACGAAAAAACATCCTGTTGGGGAAAACATGTGGGAAAGCATTAGGATCCTCCTTGGACTCTTTTATTAAATTCCAGTTTGGCCCAGGAGGAAAATTCAAAATGCGTTCTCATATGAACACTTCCCATAAAAACTTGTTTTAGACTCTCATGGCCCCTATTACAAAACCTATTTAATTTTCTCCGAGGAATACACAAGGAAATTCTCCTTTTACTCCAAATGTGTCCAAAAAAAGACAAAACCACATTACTCTTTTCAATATAATATGTATAAATTATATTTACTCCAGACGTTTATGTATTTATTATACAATATCATATATCTTGGCTGGTATGTAGCTCAAGCAATGCATGACTTAGATAGTACTAGTATATATAAGTTAGGTTAGGTTAGTACATGTTAGTAAACATAGTATAGCTCTTGTAAGAATTACATTATTCGTATTTCTGTTACTATTGGTCCTATCATATTTTGTGTGTAGGCATTTAAAGTAATAAGATACTCAGCAAGATAGGCCAAGCTGAACTTGGTATGAACTTAGTCTTTTGATTTCCAGGTTGAAAGCTCTGAGACATTAGAGCCCTCGAAGATTCCCGAAGGCGCCTGAGCCGTGTGGGTGGTGAAATTGGCCCCTTTTTCAATGTCTACATATTTTCCTCAAACTTACTTTAATTTTCCTACATTGTCATTCACCTCAGATTTTAATAATGATAATAAATTTGTACATGTAAACTGTACGTCCATGTTCATGGGGATTCATCCGCGAGTCATTAGCTAGCGAGTTGACCCAGAGAGTTTTTCGGGGTTCTTGTCCTGAATCGATCGGGGTGAGCGATTGCGCATCGCCCCGCCACTCCAACTCACAAGTTCTCATTTGAAATGAAGCCTTGTTGAGATTCGGACTCTGAAGTGACTGAAGTGTGAAGGGAGACCAGAAAGCTCTGCCAGGGATGGAAGGAGGAACCCCGTGCCCTTTGACCCCACACCCTACTCGTGTCTTCTCAGAGAGATGAGACTCGGTTGGCCAAGGGAAAAATGTGTGAAGCTCGCCGATGCTGCTTGTCAATTTGCTCCATCTGCGTGGCCATTGTCGTGTACATCCTGGTCGGGGCTGTCGCGTTCTTCTTCCTCGAAACCCATTACCAAAAGATATCCCCTCAAAAAGACACTTACGGAAAAGGGGAAATAGACAATCTAAGAAACCACACTGTTCAACGCCTCTGGTACTCATTGGTTTTATATATATTATTTATAATATTTTGAATGATGAATTTGTAAATATATACTTAATATACGTGTACTTAAAATCATTTTCACTTTCCTTTCACCACTTTCACTTTCTCCGAATTTGTAAATTATTCATTTATTATATTTATTGTAAATCCTAAATAAACTTTCATGGTTTTTAAAATTTTAGATTTTCAATACATTTATATATATTTAAAATATAAAACATTCAATTATTAATCAATATTTAATTTTTAAATTCCAATTACATTGATGTTACACATAAAAATTATGTACTTAAATACGGTTAAAAGTCAATTAATGTTTGGGATTCTTGTAGGGCCTTGACCATGGAACTAAACGTTTTTTACGAATCCAACTGGACGCAACTGGCCGAGTTGGAACTTCAAAAGTTCCAAGAGGAAATCATGAAACATTTACTCCTGAGCGAGGAGGATGAGGAAAATCCCCCTCGCCGGCCCAACCCAGAAGAAACTTCTTTCACAAACTTTCCCGCAGCGCTTCTCTATTCCCTCACTCTCATCACAACCATCGGTGAGCTGAGAATTTCACATCGTATTTAAATTATTTAATTCATAATGAAGGGGAGCAAAAATCCCAGTATGAAGCGATTGAGAAGCGAAATCCAAAAGAGTGAAATTGTGTTTGTCAGGATACGGAAGTGTGAGTCCACGGTCGATTCCTGGGCGAATCCTCACGGTTTTCTACGCTGCCATTGGGATTCCGCTCACCCTTTGTTACTTGGCCACTGTGGGAGAAGCTCTTTCCCGAGGGATTCGCAACCTGTACTCGAAGATCATGGTGAGCCCGCATGTTCCCATTTCCACCAAATTCTCAATTTGTGGATCTAGAGGCGGAAATGCGGTGTCCCGATCCCCGTTTCCCTCATCTTGGTCTTCTTCTATCTCTGCGGAGGAGCAGGGGTTTTCTGGTGGCTTGAAGGATGGTCATTCATTGACGCCGTGTTCTTCTGCTTCGCCTCACTGGCTACCATTGGTTTCGGAGGGATGCTCGATCCAAACTCTAAACACGTAACCGCCATTAGCTCATCTCTCTTACAGAACTTAAACCAGCACAGAATACTTACTAAAGAAACTCATTCCTTACAAATCCACTAATCACAATTTACTCTCACGATCAGTCAATTTTCAAAATCCTCCTTTTCCAAACTTCCAACTCAGTAAAACATTATAAATCTTCCTACAATATTCACTTTTGTATATGTACTTACTAAATTAAATATTCAATTAAATAAGTTTCATAGATGTATATTCTCAAAATAATTAAGGATTTAGCTACATAAGTTTATGTATAGAGTTAAAACAATAATATCCTTCATTTTTTATAGTTTTTTTTAATAAAGTAGTAATGCCTTTTCATGACTTAATAATTCTGAATTTCAGATATCCCTCGTGGTTTCTTCAGTGTACATTTTGGTGGGCATGGCCCTAATCTCCACCGTCTTTAATTTGGTGCAAGAAGAGATGGTGCGGGGGCGGACGGGGCGCGGGCGCCACTACCATCGTCCAATCTCCTGACTACCAAAGGACCCCGCCCAAGAGAATCACATTGGGCTCCAGCACATCAACTTGGAGTCTAACCCTGGCGGGTCTTCCTCCTCCCTCGTCCGAACCTATTCCCTTCAAGGCGAAGAGTACTTTGTTCCCAAGAGCATGGTCACGGAGTTCTTCGCTCAGCCCAACGTCGTGGAAATGACGGGGAATTTCTTATACGGAAGATCCGCCGCCACGTTGCCGCGGACAAGGCCAAAAACTGTCACGTTCGAAGACGAGAAGTCAAACAAAGAAGCCCCGCCGGACGTTTTCATGTAGATTCTAAACCTTTGACTCCCATCGGAGTCCAAATGTTTAAGCTTTCTAGAGCTTAGCCCCGTTCCCTCCCCTTTTCAATACCAGACGGATGACTTGGACCGAACTAACTATGATACAAAGTACTCTCCTACACAATTATAATGCCAAGATGAGAAATACAACAACGAAGGATTAAATTAATTCAAAGAACCTAGATTCCCAAGTCTCCCTCGAATAGCCATATGATTGGTGTGAATCCTAGTTAATGGATCATTACCAAAATTAGCCATATTTATAAGAGATTAAATTACTCTCAAATGATCTTGATATGACGAATACTCTCTTTCTCTACGTCTATTCATATGTAATACGATTCCAATTAATAAACGTTTCATTCCTAAAATTAAATTAAATTAATTAGCATTCATTATTACATTAAAGCGTTTTAGCTTTACCGATCATTTTTATCATTGAACGACGTTTTTAACCGGACACATCTTTACTTGTGTTAAAAATACAAAATTGGGATTCATAAATGTGAATAATTAAAAATTCAAATGCATACATAAATCGTTCTTTCATTATGCAATACAAAGCAGAATAAAATAAACAATTATTCACCCACTCGATGTTCTATGTATTTCAAAAGTGGAGAATTACTTGATAGATTCTTTATAACTTTAAATGCATAATTAGTAATTATTATGATAGGCGTCTGACCAGGTGGTTAAGTTAGATCATGCGAAGTACAAGAGTAGTGTTCAGACCTCTAGGAGTAAAATTTTATTAAGGAGGTTAGAAGAGGGAGGAGTCAGAACCTCCTCTTTCCCTCCTTTTTCTTCTTCGCATGATATAACTCGGCCACCTAGTCAGATGCCTATCATAATTGCAAGTACCCTGGAATCGTTGACGGAAAGAATATAGTAAGTAAAATATAGGCGGAAGAAATATAGTGGGAAAATGATAGTTTGGAAAAAATTTGGTTGACAATAATATAGTAAGGATAAAACATAGTTGGTTTAAATATAATCGGGATTAAAGATAGTTATTAATAAATATAGTCGGCGACCTTTCTAAACATTTTTACTTATCTAGAACACTCATTCTATGTTTCTCTCCTTACTTCATAATAATAGTACTCGAAGTTCATTTATATTCCTACAATTAAATAATCTCAAAGCATTTATTTTTATTTAGATGGCATTAAATATTACAAAAACTCAAAAGGAAAAGTATTCATTAATTCACGAGGGATTCACATTCATTTTTGAAGCAAATGGTGTAAATAATAAGAGAATATGGAGATGAACTGAATAGACTGCAAAAAGAAAGAATAGTTGTAAAGGAAGATGCCATACAATTTATAACGAAGTGACATATCATTCTGAAAATCACAATCATGTTCCAGTTCCATACAATATGCATAACATTATATATATATTTTATTATATAATGAAAATTGACATATGTTATAAGTTAAAATTGAAGAACTTGAAGAAATTGTGTCGGATTATGGAAAAAGACCTTGTATTGATTACATAAAAGGAATCGCGAGTGTTATCGATTTCATTGAATAACTTATCTATTTTATATAATTATTTTAAACATTTTAATTCTAACTACTATTTAATTTTATATTTTAAAGTTGTTTTAAGATAATTTAATAAATACAATAATATATGTTTATTATTCTAACATCACTATAATTTTAAACTATATTAATCCAAACTATGATAAATCGAACTATATTTTAGCTTTACTATATTTATTCTCACTATCATTATTCCACTATATTTCTTCCGCCTATATTTTACTCACTATATTACTTCCTGCAACCCCCTGGAATCACGACTATAGATCGCACTCATAGATAAGACGCATCTTTCACAATTTACAATATAATGATTAGATAGGACCCAATTGTAGATAAGCCGCACTCATGATATGCCGCACTCATTGATTAGCCGCATCTAGATCTTAAAAAACCTAGTATAAGCCACGGCTCATAGACGCGATTCCAGGGTATTTAGGTAAATGTCTCGACTCAATATTCAAACATGAGAAAATTAAATAAATATTCCTGTGAAGAACCAATCCCCATCATGTCATCTAAAATATTAAAGGTAATAAAGTGAGTATTACAATTCTCATACTGGCCTATGCCTCCTACATTCACATGGTAAATACATTAGTAGCCAACTAGTAGCTACATATATACGAGTATGAGTATGAAGAGAGAAAAAAGAGCTTTGTGATCTGGCGTTTCACTTTCTTTCATTTTTATTCAATTATAATTTCTCCTGTCTTTAAATCAGACCTTATTTACACGGAACGATTGACTTAGTAAAATAAAGACAAGAGACAAATCTAATTGTAAGATTTGATCTCATTGGACATATGATGGGGAAAATGAAGATTCTTTTATGCATCTTTCATATTATACATCCGTACTTATGTACTTATTTGTGTATATATATATTAAACAAGTAGAATCTCTATCTAATATCCGTAGAATATCTTGAAGTTATCCGTTATGCTATAGTCAATTACCACACGCCTGTTTTTAGATGTGAAATGAGCATTGATAGTGTTGAGTGTTGATAAGAACTCAACTATGTAGCTCGGTCAAGTTTGTTTAAATGCTAATTTTAAGAGTCGTGATGACTGGGATGTGGAGGTTGGTGAAGAACTTGGGGCAAAGGGAAGAGTCGACGAGTCCCGGGCGAGCCATCTCTTGGGACAACTTGAACGAGTGCTGAGTTGGCAGGAAGGAGCCGAGAACTTCGAGTTGGAACGGCGTGGACTCAGGTGGAGAAAGCGAGTCATTTACTTCTTCACCTACCTGTGAGCCTCAACTCCACTTTCCCTCAGCAACTCAACCTGCCGAGATCCGCTCGTCGTTCCGGTGGAAATTGAGTCGACCATGTCAGCCTCAGTCCCCCTCGTCCAATCCCCCCTCATCCTTCGAGGAGTCGTCAAGCAGGTAATAACATTTGACCTCACTCCCGGCTAAACTTATCCAAAACACGTTTCACCACATGACACGGCCATGACATCCGCCGATTCCCCCACATGGCCCCTTGCCACCACGTATGTCCATGTCTTTGGTCTTTTCCCTCCTCACTTCCCCCTCCTTGTCAACTTTCTCAGAATTGTCTTTTGCAAAAGACAGTGAGAGTCGCGGGCTCCTCCATATGTTCACGAACTCGCCGACAAGACCCAATGGGTTCGGTTTATTACAGCTCGGCTCGAGATTGCCGGCTCTCCATATGTAAATGACCCTAGCGATCCACAGGAGTTGGGTGAGAAGTCAAGAGGTCATGACAAGTTGTATTTTCCTCTAGGTTTTGTCCGGCGACTCGGTTATTATTCGTGGGCAGCCGAAAGGTGGGCCGCCGCCTGAACGGCAAATTAACTTTTCCAATATTTCGGCTCCAAGATTGGCCCGTCGATCAGGAAATGTGAAAAGGTAAATGAAATTAAAAATTCCAAATATGTTAGTAAATAAATGTAACTTTCTTTGACTCTCACTTTTATTCTCCTTATTTATTGATCATACATTTTTCTATGCCAATCTGCTCAATCCCTTCATCGATGCTCCTATGCTCAAGTTGATTGTTAGTTGAAGTAGTAAATTCCCTTTCCTATTCTTTGACTAATAAAGTTTAAATGATTAATTCGGATTTGTTAATGTTGTTCTCATTAAATGTAGTGAGGAGTCGAAAGACGAGCCATGGGCCTGGGAAGCACGAGAGTATCTGAGGAGGAAGTTGATCGGGAAAGACGTTCTCTTCGTCGTGGACTACAAAGTCCCGACGAGTGGGCGAGAATATGGAACTGTGTACCTTGGCAAGGAGTTGGATACGGCCGAGAATGTGACAGAGTCGATTCTCAGCGAAGGATTCGCCTCAATCAGGAAGGAAAAGGCCGATTCGGCTCGACTCAGCGAAATCGAAGAAGCAGCCAAAATGGCCCAGCGGGGCAAATGGGGCCCAAACAACGATGTAAACTATTAGTATTTCTCGTCTAACTCTCACGATGTGAGGAGTCGGGTCGGGTGTTTCTTATGAGCTCTTTTCCTTTTAACAGATCCACGTCAGGAATGTGACTTGGCAAATTGAGAACCCGAGAGCTTTCATTGACAAAATGGGGAGGAAACCAATTCAAGCCATTGTTGAGCACGTTCGTGATGGGTCAACCATCAGGGTCTTCCTCGTTCCTTCCTTCCACTACATTACGCTCATGGTCTCGGGCATTCGGGTATGTTCATCCATTCTAAGATTTTCGATTCAAATAGTCCTTCAAATTATACAGAGTATTATTTGATTCAGGCTCCAGGTTTCAAACTTGACACTGAAGGAAAACCCGACTCGACCTCCAACGAGCCGCTCGCAAAAGAAGCCAAATATTTCACTGAGATGAAATTACTCCAACAAGACATTCAAATCATTCTTGAGTCCGTGAACAATAACAATTTCGTCGGAACGATCATTCACCCCGTGAGTTCTCAATTTCCTACTAATCATTCATTTAGCAAATAAATAAATTTAATTTGTTTAATTTAATTAACATTTGACCTAATTTCTTATTTTGGTTAAGCTGACTCTTTAACTATTTCCAATGTATAGAACGGGAACATTGCCGAAGTTCTGCTGAAGGAGGGATTTGCAAAATGCATCGACTGGTCCATGGGATTTGTCACAGGCGGAGCTGAGAAGCTTCGAGCCGCCGAGAAATTCGCCAAAGAAAAGAAATTGCGAATTTGGAGAGATTTCCAAACTTCAAGTTCTGCAAGCAACTTGCCCCAAGGGAAAGAAAAGGAATTTGTCGCCACTGTCTACGAGGTCATCAACGCCGACGCTCTCAATGTGAAAAAATCCGATGGGACAATCATGAAGATTTTCCTGGCGAGCATTCGAACGCCAAGGTCTTAATTCCCCCTTACAATAAATTAAGAATATTCATAAATTCGTAATGCTTATTCCCCTGTATCAATTGATACTTATTGTACATCTATGAGTATCATGAACACCGTGAACATTTAATTCAATGAAGTCTTACTTGTGACTAGGGCTGAGGATAGCAAAGAGAAGAAGGAGAACGAGCCAGCTCAGCCAAAAGACAATAAAGAGAAAGGCAAAACTCCTTTCCGTCCTCTCTATGACGTTCCCTTCGTGTTCGAGGCCAGAGAGTATTTGCGAAAAAAGTTGATCGGGAAGAAAGTCCACGTTACTGTGGATTACCGCCAACCAGCCCAAGAGAAATTCCCAGAAAAGTTCTGTTGCACTGTCAAGTCCGAAGGAGTGTAAGTTCCCATAAACCCAAACTCTTGATTATAACATACATTTCTTTAAAATTAGCATTTAATTACAAGAAAATATAATTGAATTATTCCCATTTTATGAGCTATAAGTATTTGACTGACTTTCCTTAGGAATGTGGGAGAAGCATTGATTTCCAAGGGATTGGCCAAAGTCGTCCGCTACCGCCAAGACGATGACCAAAGGGCTTCGGACTACGACGCACTTTTGGCTGCTGAAGCAAAGGCTGAGAAATCACTGAAAGGAGTTCATTGCAAGAAAGACGTTCCAGGCCTTCATGTCGTTGACATCACTGGGGTAACTAAACACTCGTAGTTGGAATTCTCCCAGGTTGACTTTTCATGACATGAACACGACTTTGGGTTATTAGGACAGGACCAAAGCCCAGTCGTTTTTGCCGTTCTTCCAAAGAGCCGGGAAAACCACAGCCATTGTTGAGTTCGTCGCGTCTGGCTCGCGACTCCGGCTCTTCGTCCCACGAGAAATGCGAATCATCACGTTTCTCCTGGCTGGCATCAGTTGTCCTCGAGCTGGGCGTCCGGCTCAACGGGATCTTCCCGGGATAGAAGGGGAACCGTATGGTGAAGAGGCCCTCAACCTCACAAAAGACTTGTGCCTTCAACGGGAAGTGGAAATCGAGGTGGATTCCATCGACAAGGCTGGAAACTTCATTGGGTGAGTATGGGAAGTTGAGGGAAGTAGGAGCCGAATCGCCGCATATTCTCCGCAATGTGATTTCCGAGGAGGAATTTGGGCTAATGAGGATCAAAGGCTCCGTTCAAGTGGTTTGATCAATGATTTCCTTCCAGGTTTCTTTGGGTTGGGAATAAAAATCTGAGTGTGGTTCTCGTGGAGGAGTCATTGGCTTTCGTTCATTTCTCGGCCGAGAAAAGCAACTACTTCCGCCAATTGCAAATTGCTGAGGACAATGGAAAGAAAAACAAAGAAAAGGTAAATGAGAAAATCACGTGAAGTGTTGAATGACTGGAATGACTTGAGATTTTTTGGTTTCTGTGTTTGTAAACTCTTTTCTGGTCTTCATTAGATTTGGTTGAACCATGAAGAGGTGACCAAAGAAGACGTGAAGGTCGAGGACGAGCGGGCCGAGCGAAAGGTCGAATTGAAGAGTGTCATCATTACGGAAGTCACGAATGAACTTCACGTCTTTGTCCAATTCACCGAGGAGGTTCGTGTGGAGTTTTGTAGGAATTCTCTTTCAATCCAATGGAATTCGGAAGCTAATGGAGAATATTTTTCAGGGAGACAAACTCGAGAGTCTAACCAATGACTTTAGACGAGAACTCGCGGATAATCCTCCACTCACTGGGGCTTATACTCCCAAGTTAGGTTAGTAAAGGATTCCAATGAATGATCCATGTCGACGGGGTTGGCCTTAGTGATTTGACTCATTTGACCTCATGTTTTAATTTGAGTATTTATTTCATAGGGGATTTATGCGCTGCTCGGTACAGTGCGGACAATGAATGGTATCGTGCCAGGGTGGAAAAAATCACCGGCTCGGACGTGAATGTCTTGTTCGTCGACTATGGGAATCGTGAAAGTGTCAAAGCCGCAAAATGTGCTCAACTTCCTGGAACTTTCACTCAACCGGATTTTGCCAGAGAATTCGCATTGGCCTTCCTCAATCTTCCATCTGATGTGAGTACTTCGATTGCTCAAAAAATCATTGGGAACATTCCAAATAATTTTTCTCTCAATCCATTCAAACCTGTCTTCTATTCAAAGCCTGAGTCTGACCTGACATTCCATCGCAAATTCAATAAGAGCTTCATTTGTAAGAAGTATTTGTTTCATTTGTCTTAATATTTGGATTTTAGGAAGAATATGCTGCGGATTCTCTTTCCACATTGAGGCACGACGTCTCGGAAGGGAAATACCTAATGAACATTGAATACAAATCTGGCGGAATTGACCACATCACGTTGACCACTGAGGGAGACAACAAGGTGGACATTGGACTATCCTTGGTCAAAGAAGGCTTATTCCTCGTTGAGGGTAGAAAAGACAAGCGTCTTCAGAAACTTGTAATTTCAAATTCTACCACTTACCATCATTTATTAATTATTTTATTTTATTTAAGTTTCTAATTTTAACTAACAATTTATTTTATTTAACTATTTAATTTAGTTTAATTTAATATTCAATTTGTTTGATTTTTAATGAATTTGATGATTTGCACAGGTGAAAGAATACAAAGCAGCTGAGAAGGAGGCCAAGCAGAACCATCACGGAGTTTGGCGCTACGGTGACATTACGGAAGACGATGCCCGAGAGTTTGGTGCTCGTTAAAATCTCCTCAAGAAAACGAGAAAACCCCAAACACATCAATGAAAAAGGAATTTATTCAATTTATGGTTATTCGCTGAGAGATATTAATATTCTTAAGTAGCTATAGTTAGGTATGAAATAAGTAAAATAAATTCCTTTGCATTAATCAAAATGCTCAAAATGAAATGTAAATTTTACAATTACATAAAGCAACTAATGTATTAGACAAAATTTTGAATTGGTTTCCTTCTTCTGCATTGCGATATTTCAATGTACCTCAGCAGAGAAACAAATACTGCTGAAAAACACAAGAATGTAAGTTTTTGATTAGATTCATTTTCAAAATTGTTTATGTGAAGTGCTCTAAATCTTACGTTTAGTTGACAGCAGTGGTGAGTTGTACATTCTAAATGAAATTAGTGTAATAAAATGTAAATCTAATTTATATATATATATATAATATATATTTGATAGTGTTATATATTAGTATAATATGTGTGTAAATTAGAAACAAATGTCAAAAATGTTATCACTGTGTTAGTACATAAGCAGCCAAATCTCCATTTCAAATTGAAATTCAAGTAGCGAAATTAGGGAATTCGAGCCACAAAAGGCTGAAACTGAGAGAAAGTTATAAATTGTGAAATTGTTTTAGACATCATAGATAGTTAGTTAGGTGTCCTAGTCTCTTGTGTGCTTAAAAAATCAATTTGACTCTTCCATATCAGATTCCATATAAAAGATATTTTTATTCTTATGGATCCTCGACTATTGACTTCCAAGGCCCTTTGACCTTTTTCGAGGGCCTTTTTAGATTAGAAAAATATCATTATTGCTACTGGATGATCCCTCAACTTAATAGGTGCATACTTTGCTTATTGGTACATATGAGATCAAATATTTTTGAGTATGTATTACATATTATGTATAATATATAATATATATATATATATAAATAAAGATATTTAGAAGATTGAACTGCATAGCCGTGCATAACAAAGCTAAATGAATATTTATGGCCCTTTACCTTCAATTTATAAATAAGGTTTAGTTTGTTTATATGAAGAAATATGCTTCTACAAGTAAATATTTTTAAATGAAATTTTCCATTAAACAAATTCCATATGTATTTAATTTAACGTGAGAGGATGTTTGAAATTAAATAAAGTTAAATCATGTGTATTTTAAATATTAAGATCCAATGAATTGGAATAAAGATATAATATATACCGCATTTGTTATCTTAAATATTCCATTATCTTCTTCCTCTATCACTCACCATATTGCATCCAAGATAGCGTTCTTTTCCTCATGATGGCACATTTATTTGTTTCCATTTACTCTTCTCTTCTATATTTAAACATTAAAGTTCATCGGGTGTATATGTAAAGTATTAAAATATGCAGAATTCCAAATTTTGAGACTCAATAGTATAGGGTCAACCTATGTTTTTGTTTAAAAATGGGAATTTTATGTTGTAGCCCTCAATATGGGTAATCAGCAACAATGTAAAGCTCATTAGACTTGTACGTTCATGTCCTGCGAGAGAAGTAGGAGGATTTTGGGATCTTTGACTTTTCTAGTCTTTCATCCTTCATCATCTGCTTCACCGGTTCAATTAGGGAAAATCAAGAAGGATGTCGGGTATTTGTGGTAAGTTTTTCGGGCTTTTACATATGAGGTAAAATGTTGAGTTGTGTTTAATATTTCCAGAAGTTTATCTTATTTAACTCATCAAGTTCAAATCAAAGTCCCAACTGTTTTAATTATTAACAATTTTGAAGAGCTGATTGTTCAATTGTCTCTCCATGAGTTGACTGGGATAAAAAAACATGATTATTTTATTCATTTCTATTATCTTTTCCGAGCATGCAGTGACTCAACTGTGTGCTTAACTTATAGATCTATCTTTATTTATGGTTTATGGTACATATAATGGCTTGTTGAGTGAATGATAAAAGTGACCACTTGTTGGACGTCCGAGAGATAGAGAAACTAATTGATTTCCTTCTATAGTGTTTTGTCAAAGTCATTGATGAACTCTTGAGTCTCGACGGACTCTTGAACTCTCTCATCCTCGCTCATTCTGACTTTGTTCCTGAGGGTGAATTGAATTATTTTGATTTGCAGGAGGTGTCAGGCCGGATATGTCCAACATTCCAACTGAGCTCAAGCGCGTTTTCGCGTGAGGAATTAATCTTATTTGTTTTTACTTTACTTTAATTAAAATTTTAAGGTAAATCCGAAAAGTAAAGGGTTTTTTGTATTAATTTATAGGCATATTGACGAGAAGAAGGGCGATTACATTCAAGCTCTTCGGGATGCCGTTGCTGTGAAATCTGTCTCGGCTTGGATCGAAACCCGACCTGATTGTCAAAATATGATGAAATGTGCCGGAGAAAAACTTAAAGCTCTCGGGTGTTCTGTTGAGTACAAGAAGATTGGAACTCAAGTCATTAAGTTTTCACCTTGATCTTTCTTAATTATCAATTACAACTACCTATTAAATTATTAAACGATTAAATACATGTTACAAAATGTGTTACAAATGAAAAATATGATTAATTACTGAGAAATATGATTTTAAAAATATTTATTGGTTCAAATGAGTAGACTTTTCCTTCTGGGGAAATTCTGGATCTTCCAGACGTCATTTTTGCCAAGTATGGTTCGGACCCATCCAAGACAACTCTGCTCATTTATGGTCACTTGGACGTTCAACCCGCAAAGGTCGAAGATGGCTGGGGTATGGGAGCAATTCCTTTAAATATATTTTATCTCTAGATTATTTAACTAATCATTTAATAACTATGTTTGAATATAGCCTTCTCTCTCTTCTAGATACTGATCCATTCGTACTTACTGAGAAGGATGGGAAGTTGTTTGGACGAGGGTCCACTGATGACAAAGGACCAATTTATGGATGGTTTCACGCCATTGAGGCTTTCCAGAAAAACGGAATTGCCTTGCCAATCAACTTGAAGGTTCACAATATTTTATATCCATGTGCTCATACCTACTTATACAGATATGTATGCTTCTTATACTTCTATGTAGATACTTTGAATATGTTTGTTAATTTAACTATCGTTCCAGTTCGTGTTTGAAGGGATGGAAGAGAGCGGCTCGGAGGGATTGGATGATTTGCTCATCGGAGAGAAAGACAAATTTCTCAGTGTAACCACATGACTTATAACATATTAGTCTTCCTATCATGTATTTGACTTGAACAAAGTCATTTGATTTTCGAGTTAAAATTATGATGTTTAAAGTTAAATGAATTTAGAAATTATAATTAAATAGTTTTTCTTCTTTGTTTTTCTCAATTCCACAGGATGTGGACATAGTTTGCATTTCTGACAACTACTGGCTCGGAAAAACCACGCCATGTCTTACTTATGGCCTTCGAGGTTTGGCTTATTTCTTCTGTGAAGTGGAATGTGCGGATCGGGATCTTCACAGCGGAGTCTTTGGAGGCACAGTGTAAGGAATAGGAATAAGCTAGAAGCTCATTGTTGAAGGAAATTAAATAATTAAATATGAATGTTGGTTATCAGTCACGAGGCCATGGTTGACTTGGTGAACATTCTCAACGAGCTCATTGACAAGAATGGTACCATTCTCATCCCGGGCATCATGGACACTGTGGCTTCAGTGAGCAAAGATGAAGAGGCCATGTACAATAAAATTGATTTCGTAAGTTCACCATATTTACCTTTTGATTCTCTCCAATATACCATTTCCACAACTTACCGTTAGTTAACCTTTGTATTCCTTCACTTGAATTAGGACTTGGAAGCTTATCGCTCGGAAATCGGCGTCAAGAAGATCAGACACCCAAGTGACAAAGTAATCAAATACATACAAAATAAACGTTTAAATAATTTAATAAATAATATTTTAATTTAAAAAGTTACAATTTATATTTTCACAGTGGGTTAAATAGCTTTTTTTGAATAGGTGAAGACTTTGATGAGCCGATGGCGCTATCCATCACTTTCAATCCATGGTATCGAAGGAGCTTTCTCGGATCCCGGAGCCAAAACCGTATTTACTTATTTTTACGTTTTGTCATTTGGTTCAATAAGTATTTTCTATTTAGCATATTTCTACTATTTAGGTGATTCCAAGGAAGGTGATTGGGAAATTTTCCATTCGCTTGGTTCCAAACCAAGACCCAAGTAATTGCACATTAAATACAAATATTGTAAACTTTTAAACTTATTTCAACCGAATTGATTCTCATTTTTATTAATGATGATTGATAGAGGAAATTGAAAGCCTCGTTCAAACCTACATTGAGAAAAAGTGGGCAGCTCGGGAATCTCCGAATAAACTCACGGTAAAATATTGACCATTTAACTTTATACTCACTAAGAATAGCCTAATTGAAAAATTAGAATGTGCTGTTCACATGAGGATTTAATAATTATAAATGCATTTTCTACTCATGCTTAGATCAAGATGGAGCATGGTGGAAAGCCGTGGATGGCAAGTCCTGACCATCCCAATTACCAAGCTGCTGCACGTGCCATGAAAACGGTGTTCGGCTGTGAGCCACACATGACCAGGGAAGGAGGATCCATTCCCGTCACTCTCACATTCCAAGTTAATAAACATTTCTTTGTTTTTCTTTTGATTAAAATAGGATTTTGAACTCATTCTGACTTTATATTTTTATCTAAATTTTAGGAAACAACTGGCAAGAACGTTCTTCTTCTTCCAATGGTAATATTTATTGCAAACCATTATTTAATAAATGCCAGGAATTTCAATTCTCAAAAACTTTGATTTTTTAATTCAAGGGATCTTCTGATGATGGAGCTCATTCCCAAAATGAAAAGATTGACATTCGTAACTACATCGAGGGGGTACATTCATACTTTTCAAAATATTGCATCATTGGTTTAATTCAATCAGAATTTTTAAGTCGTTGTAAAATAATTGCATTTCATTTTGTGATTTTTCAGACCAAGGTCATGGCTGCTTACTTGTGGGAATTGACCAAGATTTCCAAAACAGCTTTCTAAATACCAAGGCCATCCCTCCGCAACATCACATTTGACCTTCCATTATGGCTCAAAATTAAACTTTTTAGCTCAAGAATTTGGAGCTCAATGCAATTTTCAAATTATATAATATCATTTAAATTCCTAGTTTTTAAAATATTGAAATGAAGGCCCAGTCATTGTACATGGCAAAGTTGAGGGAATAAAAAGAAAAATAATTTGAGTTAAATTGCCTTTTTATTATTCTGAATCATGAGGCTTTTACAAAGTTTGAGATGAAATTGGTTTTGGTATAAAATGTTGCTCAATCTCCAAATGATAGGTTCATTAAATATCATAAATGTTCAATAAATAATGCTTTATTATAATCATATTTAAAGACAATGAGTTGTAAGTTCAGGAAATGTTTCTTCTGCCCCTTAACTATTTTTTATATTCAAAGATGAACCTAACCTGTACAGTTAATACTATTATTCACAATATAAAATATGGAAAATATCTGAAAATTAATTTTATGAGTTTAGTAAAAAGACAACACACTTAAAGTTAAACACAGCAAAATGAAATATGATGCACAAAAATCTATGAACAAAACTCTAAGGCTCTTCCACCCAACTCGACCCCTAATGAAGCAGGATATTATGTGAATGTAATGTGAGTGAACAAGACATTTTCATTTTTTGGTGGCAAGTCGAGCGGATTTCCTAGGAGGAGTTCCGTCGTCTACAGCTGCGTTAGACGTCTTGATTGGGCTCGGAGTCGTAACGGCTGGTTTTGGCCCGCGTTTCCTAGTAAATGTCAAAAAAATCTTAATACAACATTTTGATAAATATAAGAAAGTTAAAGTGAATTGCCCCGTATTTAAATTTACATAAATCAAAGGCAAGTTTAATAAAGATAAAATTAAGAAATGTGAAATGTTCCTGACTTGGGCTGTGGATTGGGCGGAGGTGGTGGAGGAGTTTCCTTCTCCTTCACTTTGTTGGGCTTCTGAGACGAGGTCGGGGTGGGGGCGAGCGGCGTGGGGTCGCCACCTCTTCGACTCCTCGTCTTCGGCGGTTCTGAGGTTTTAACTCGGTTCACCTTCTCACTAGTGGAATTCACTTTCTCACTCGTGGAATTCACCTTCTCACTAGTCAGGTTCACTTTGTCACTAGTGGAGTTCCCGGTTCTTTTCCGTGTGGAGGGAACAGGGGGGGCGGGAGGTTTGGGTCGGGATTTGTCCGTTTCTCCATTCTCCTCCACCTCGGGTTCTCCCCGCACAGGATAAGATTGGTCTTCTTGGACGCTCGGCTCCTCGTTTGTTGACACCTCTGCTGCGGCATTGGCATTCTCCAAGCTTTTGGATTTCCTCTTTGGACCGTCTTTCACTTGTGGTTGGGGTTCCTCCTCCTCTTGGTTTTCCGGCGACTTCTCGGCGTCTTCAAGGGGTTCCTGGTGATTCGTGTCCTCAACTTCCGTTGATGTAGTGATTGCCTTCATGGCCTCGCGATTCGTTGTCCTCGCGGCCGACCTCGTGGAGCGAAGACTCCGTCCGGAGTTCTCGTCCTCCTCGTGGTCGCTCTCGGCGGTTTTAATCCCAGGGATTTGAAGTCGCGTCTCGCTCGCGTCAGTCGGCTGAGCATCAATGGACACGTTCCCGTGCTCGTCCACCAGCACAACGTCTTTCTTGAACTTCTTGCTCCTCTTCTCGGACACGACAGAGACGGTGACGCCGGCCTTTTTCGGGGCCGCGTACTGCATGTCAGTGGGGAGGTAGGATCGCGTGTTCGTGTAGTAGGGATCTTCATGTCTTTTGAAGTACATGGGCGGAATCCGTGGCTCAGAGGGATAGTCCTTCATTTCGAAGCTTGTGGAGCGTTGGAGGATGAGCCCAAGGGCAATGTCGCAAATGGCATACATCTTGTTGTTCGCATCCTCGCTGTCTTGTTCTAAGGCATCTTTGTGGTTCTTCATCCGCTCCACCAGCGTCTTGTAAAATCCAAAAGAGTAGCTGTCGTTCTTAACGATCAGCGGCTCCAGGATGAACCAGAGAGACTCCTTGATCTCGCCTAATTCTTGGTGATCAGTGAAAGAAGTGAACTTGGGGCTGTGGGCCAAGACCGGCACGGCAAACACGAGCATGTAGTCCGGCATGATGTGGGGGAGCTGATCTGAGGCCTTATCAGAGGCTGTCATCATGAGGGACTTGATGTACTCGCGACGCTTCGTCACGTCGCTGATCATGAAGTTCTTCACAATGGTCTTTTGACGTTTGTCAGTCTCATAGCCAGCCAGAGCGTAGAAGCCCATAAAGTCCAGCGGAAGGCATCTGTTCGGGATTCCGCGGGCCAGGCCGCGATGAAGCTTCATGGCAAACCTGGCTCGCACCTCCAAAACCTCGTCATTCATGAGTTTGGAGAGGGAGCAGAACTGCTGGGCCGTGAATTGATCTCCGACGCCTTTTTGCTCGCAGATTTTGAGCATGCAACAGCCGGCAGTCACGCGGAGCCAACATCGCTCCGCCGTGTTGAAGGCAATCTTCGCATTGATGAACCCGCCACCCGTCTCCACGAATGCCGTGAGCATTTTGAAAGTCTTGGCGGCGGATTTGAAGTCAGTTTTCAAGCCCAGGAGCCACCGAACGGTGGATTTCATCCCAGCCATCATACAACGCGTGATTTCAGGCAAATCCTCTTCCTCACACCAATTCTCAGAATTCTTGAATTTGTCTTCTTCCGTCCGCGAGGGATTCACCAGGAGCTCCTTCACAATGTTCTGCGAAATGATGGACTTCATTTCATACTTGAACTCTTCGGGCATGAGGAGAGCAATGTGGCCGAGAGCCACGATGGCCGTTCGGTAGTTCGAGTTCTTCGGGTCCAAATTTGCCCGGAGAGCCTCGAGGACCTGAGCAAAGGTGTGATTCCTCGAGATTTCCTTCATGTTCACATGCATGCACCGAACTGCTTGCTTCCCTTGCTTCGGGCTCCCCGTTACCAGCATGTTTTGACATTGAGGGACTAAAACCCCCATTAAGTTCTGTTGGTGTTGTCCTAAAATCACATATATTTATCAGTAGAATTCTATCAAAGACCAATACATTGTAAATATTAATATTTAGTGGTCATGCTAATTAGCAAAAGAACCAATCAAATGTCAGTCTTTTCATACTCAAGTTCTTAATCTAATCAAATCCCACCCACTTAAACAAACCTTTTATTTTTTAATCATTGATACAATTAACTAAAATTTCCTGTAATAAATGGATAAATAAAAATGTGAAAATTAGAAAGGAAAAGTCAAAAGTTATATGGGTACATGGTACATGTGAAATAAATTGGGCATTACAAATCCCACGGACACGAATTTAAAAGAAATGAAAACTGAATGCGGGGAAAGCAAATATTTTAAATAAGAAAATTGTTTACCTATCGGCCTTGCTTTGCCAACATAGGTCAAAGAGGTGAGTATCGTGGGCTGAAGATCCTCCCCGACCAAACCCAACAAATCGATTAACCTGGAGAGTGTGTTTTCCTCGGAGAAATGTGATGGGAAGACGAATGAGAGAACCTGAACCAATGACCTTTCTTGTAAATTAACTTACTTAACGTAAATTAAACAATACTAACTACTCTATTCTACCCAGGAATTATTACTAATTGTAGAATGAGAAATGAGTTTATTGGATAAACTTACACAAACGAGCTTGAGCCCTCGTTCAATTGCAACATATTTGTTGAGGCTCAAGACAACTTGGGCGTCTTGTTTATCATTCACCAAATCATGGATTAGGGTTAACAATTTCTGGATAAACAAAAAATAAAAAATCTCCCATTAATAATTTATTCAAAAATCTTGCATTATTTTTTTAGTAAACAAAACTCAACATCAAAATACTTTAAATTGAAATTGGATTATTAAACTTGAGACTTGGACTCACCGACGTGGCTTCCTTGTCCACCAACACAGATGAAGTTCGTTCTAACAGAATTTTGATCGTATTGTAATATAAATTCGTCATCACTGGAGCTCCCAATTTCTTCAACACAGTATTCTAAAAACAGAAGAAAAACAAATTGAACCAAATATTCAAAATGAACACTCAATGAAAACCAAGAACTCCAGCTTGGCCATGGCGAGTCATTGAGAGCGTCAAACGAGGATTAGAAAACGTTTTAGTTCAGTTAGTTCACTTACCGTATTGTCTGCACAACTCTTGCAGTCTGTGGCTGGGCTGACGATCAGCTCCATCGTCCGCATCATCAATTTGTCATCCTTGAGATCAGAGCTGAATTTACAAAGGAATTCTGAAGCCTTGACAGGATCAGGAAGGAATTTGGTGAGCTGAGAAATCCTGACATTTAGCTGGCGCTCGTACTCTGCCTTATTCTCGTTCTTAATGCAAGCCAGGAGCTCTGTCACTTGTCGTCGAACCCTTGGAAAAAAATCAGCCCATTGAAATCAAACAACCCAGGCAATTCAAACTCATTCAAAATATCAAATTTAAAAATCTAAGGAAGTTCCTGTACATTAAAAGATTCTTTTGAACTTCGACGAAGGCCTTGGAGGCATATTCATCGATGGTTCCATACAGGTAGAGGAGTTTCACCATCCGATCATTCGCATCAAGTTGGTAAGGAACAAGACAAGTGTTCAATAATCGTTCCACCAATATCCTACACAAATACAAATTAACAATTTACGCATTTTGACACTTAGTCGATCACAAGCAATGTATCATATTCTTTTTACACCATTTAAATTAATTATTTAAATGACTAATACAATGAATGCCCGTACCGATCATCAAGAGAAGTCATATAGTAGGCATGAAGGATCTTGTCTTTAATCCAAGTCACAGCTTTTTTGGTCGCCTCTGGGACGTACTCAGCCGTGAGATGTTTCTTGTAAATGAGGGCCAACCCTTGAAGGGCCTCGCGTCGAATTTTAAACTATAATAATTTATATTCCAGTCAAGTCCTTATCAAGAAAATACCTTCACTACCCAGAATAGTTGTAGTTGAGCAAAGGCTAAAGAAATACCTTTTTGTCAAGGGTTCTCTCCTTGACGTAGTTGAGTAAATCCTCACTCTCCGACACAATGGCAAAATCAAGCTTAGCGGTCGCCACAATAGCTTTAACAACTTCAAATCTCACATTTTCCTCAGAATCATGTTGTCTCATCTGGAAAGGAAGAATGAAATTATTGACTAATATTACAATCAAACTCCGCTTTGAATTATCTTTTTCTTCTCTAAAATTCAATTGAAAATAGAAACAAACAAATTTAAAAATACCAATAACACGGGACTAATTGAAAAAATATTTACCTTTAAAGTCTCGACAATATCATTTCTCAATTCGACGTGGTTTAAAAGGAAGTGCATGGAATATTGAACACACTTGATTCGAATATTAACGGACACGTCATTGAACCTAAAAAATGAGGAATTGTCAAATATACTCACAGCAACTAGCACAATAGCTTAAAATGAGGATTTGACTGAGTTTTACCTTCCAAGGAAGGCCTGCCACAGCTGAGTGTGATGTATTGCTAAACTCGAGTCTTTTTCCGAAAACATTCTTGCCAGGAGAGAAACTGAGCCGATTCGCTCAGCCTCCTCAGTGCTCTTTAATTTGTACTCGAGCTGAGGAATGACGGAGAGCAAAATGCTCGGGCATATGTGGTTCAACTCGTATATCAAGTCATAAACCTGAAATCAAATAATCGAAACCAAATATAAATAATAAACATAAACAAATTACAAAACTAATCTAAAGAACTGCCAAAAGAAATAATTAATAATTGAATTACTAAATGATTAATAATATTAACATTCAACTAATTGGTAGTAGGATTATAATTATTGATTAATATTTGAAGAAAAAATGCGTTGATATTTACGGAAGAGATTTTCTTCACCTTGTGAGTAATAAAAAGCTTGGACTCTTCTTTCCCACAAATTAAAACTTGATTAAAAAACTGGAAGAGTAAAAATTTAAAATTAATTGAGGTTTAACATTTAATCATAATTAATATAATAAATGCGATTAAACTTACATTTTGAATATAAGGTTCAAGAGTTTCAGAACATTTAATAATCAATTCCTTAGCTAAATTGTAAGCATTTTTCTTAGAAGTCTTTATCGGTTCCACAATGTTTCCTAAAATAATGTTCAATAACTCGTTTGACACCGTGTCACACTCGGAAACGAGCGGGTTGAGAACGTCGAGCATGAAAGATTTCACCTTCCCTGAATGCTCATCGCTAATAATTAAAAAAAACATACTGTGAAAATGAACTTGACTATGAGAAAAATAGAAAATAAAAAGGTTAGACAAATTGAGTCTTCTTACTTGACGATGAGGAAAATTAATTCAAAAAGGCTACAAAAAATCTCTTGTGAATCCTCGAGCTCGAAACACATGTTAAAGGACTTGACATAAGCCAAGTTCTCTAGAAGATAAAAGTATCTCTTGAATGCCGCATCTTTTGGGTCTTTCAATCCTTCAAGTTGGCTGATGAGAAACTTGAATATTGTCTAAAATAAATAAAAGATTTTATAAGAAAACTGTGTATGTAGAAACCATTATTACTACTTCGTGTACTTCGGGTCAGAATTATAAATCAATTATACGAAATGAAATGTCAAATTGAACAAAGTTAGGATTAGTAAATAAAACTCAAATGTCAGATTTGACAACTGGAAAGGGAGGATTTACAATTCTGGCAGATTTGACATTTGAAGTTTGAAAATGCCTGTAAATGCCAGGTGAGTGATTTTAGAGTTTCAAGACTCACTTTCACTTGTTCTTGGTCCTTGTACGGAGCTTCGGGAGCGTAAATCCTGAGGATGTCAGCAATGCAGCAGGCGACGAGGAGTCGGACGTCTTTGCTGGGATGATGAAGAAATCCGTCTTCGGCCAAGTGGAGACAAAGCGGGACGAAGGCATCAAAGGCATTTTCCTCTTGACCCATACTTTGGAAGCTGGAGGCGAGGACCTTGAGTCGTCGGATCAACTCGTCGACGTGCATGTCTTCAGCCACATCTTTGCAGCCGGTTGGGTAGGCTATAGAGTCGTCAGTCGACTCTAAAGTCGACGAGGTCTTTCGCCCTCCCCGGGACATTTTCCCACACTTTCCTCACACTGCCGGTCAACTCGGAGAAAAACCGAAGGGATAGCGGACTTTCTCCGGTCAGAGGCCACTGGGATTCTTTTCACAAAAAATGTTGCCACACTGCCAAGGCGCGCGGGACTTTATTAAAAAATTTCTCATGGGTAAAATGAAAACCTAGGAGGTTTTACGGGGTCGTCTGAGGTCATATGAGATTATATTAGTATTAAAGTCTTTAGGTCCATGGTCGCTCCTTGTCGTTGACCGAGAGGAGGAGTGGAGCTGAGTTGAGCCAGGCGAAGGCAAACGACCAAATCGCCATTCGCCTCCCCTTGCGTAGCGTGCCTCAACTACCTCTTTTCACAAAGTATTGGCACTCATGCCATCTTCTGATCTCGCCCAAAACCCGCTCAGTTCATAAATAATTTCTCATTCTTTGACTTCTCTCTTTGTTTATATGAAGGAATAAATGTCTACATTTTAACAATTCGTCGTTCAAATCCTCCAAATTATTATTCTCAAGTTACTTAAATGCAATTTGCGATCGACAATGCAATGATTTTCATCACCTGGTTCAATTAATGGTCATCTGTCTCAATTACGTATATAATGAAACGTGAATTTTTATAAATTATAATTATAAAATATATTTTATTAAGTCTACAAACGGATTTGAAATTTAAATGAAAAAGCAATGATTTATTGAAAAATAGTAAAAATATTCGAGTGTATTTATTATTTTGCTTTAGGGCGTATAAATTCCTATTGTTATTTAGGCAAAAAGATTAACAAAATGATTCACAATAAGATTTGTATGAGGCATCAAGTGACAAGCTTAAGAAATTGTCACTTGGTTTTGGTTTATACAAAATATAATTATCTTTAATATATTAAAATCTAACAGGAATTTAAAGTTGAGAAAGTCCCTGAATTAAAAAAAATATTGCGAGGAAATTAACTAATAATACCATGATTAATGCTATAATTATAGCATTAAAAGTCATATAAATATTGAAAAAAATTTAAAAAGAGCTAGGTAATAAACAAAAAGTTTTTAGACTTTAACATTTTTTTAATAATCAGCAAACTCTGAGTTTTTAATAATCTTTTCAATTGATGATTTTGAAGGGCGATCGTAGTCGTGATGTTTGATCTAAGCTCTTAAGTCTTTTTAGTCCAATTTCAATCAAGTTAAATTTTGAGATAAGTTTGTCGAATTGTATACATAAATGTACATAAATGGTAATTAATATTAATATTTAACATGATTTGGGTTTTGGTTAAATTAAGTAGTTTCAAGAATGACTCTTATTCGGAGATTTCTTGTAGTTGAAGTTGTCATCCTTCCCCCATTGAATTGTTGTAGAAGGATTCATATACTCGTTGAAGATTTCCTTAAAATCAAATTAAATCTTATCAATTATCACAATTACAAATGATCTTGTAGATTAAAAAGAAAGCTCTCCTTCGTCTCGTCGAGTCCAAGTCCCACAATTCAAGAGTGAAATTCTAGTCATGAATAGAAATGAACACGACTAAGAACTTCACCCTCGTATCGGAGGACTTCTGCCATTCGCCCCACGCAATCTCCAGACACACTCCAAACCAACAAATACCCAAATGAACAAACCTTGCATTCAAGTTCCATCTTCGTCGTCACCTGATTTACTCCCTTGACAATTTTAAACAGGGTTTGGAGATACTTGACAGCCTTGGTGTAACTGTCTTCCGATTTGTACGTATGCTGAAGGAGGGATGAAATGAACTTCCTCTTTTCACTTTCCGATTCTTTCAATTTCTCAATCCGACTCTGTAATAAAAACCAAATAAAAGTTAAGAGACGACTCTTGAGTAGCAACTACAATAAACTACGACTAGCCCTAGCTATATTAATAATAGTATAACATCAAAATATTCATAATATGAAACTTTCATAAGCTCACCTTCATATGAACAAGATCACTCGACTTCATTAGAATATTAGCGTTCTGATCGTGAGCTTGAGTCTCATTTGTGGCCCATGATGGAGAACTGGGAGCGAAATGAATAGTAGGCCCGCTTTTGGATTTTTTCAGGATTTGCCTCTCCTTAAATTTCCTCAGATCATTAATTTGCTTTTTCAGTTTCTCAGCCTGAAAATTTATTTTTTTTAAATTAAAAACTCATTTTGAACATTTTTGATGCCAATATTGGTAATACAATGAAGTGGTGGAATGAGTAAATAAACTTACGTTTCCAAGCATCGTCGAATCATGACTCGATTCCAATGAATTGATGCGTCGTCTTTTTATTTCAATTTTCCAGTCAATTTCTCCAGTTTCCTCTTCATCGGAATCCTCATACTTTCGCTTATTCGTTGGCGAGCGTTGGTAAACATATGTAGGTTCGACCCGTTCGACTCGGACACTTTCATTTATGTAGGAATCATCCTTGGCCAATGTCACCGTTTCATTGAGATTCCTTCCGAATGTACTAGTAATTGTTGAAGTTCCTGTCATCAATCGCTCCTCACCTTCTGAGCTCTATTTAAAGCAAAGCAAATTATAATTCTCCATCTATTAAATTAATTCCTATACCAAGCACATAGGTATTAAGCACCTGACTTAGTCTTAAACAAAATTGATGAATAATAAATAGGATTGGATTCATACAATTAGATCAGCTTGAACAGTAGCGTCGCATTTCACATTTTTGCATCGACACCTTTCGAGCTCATTTTCCAAAAAGGCGATTCGAACTTTCATTTCATCCACAACTTGACCATATTGGGAAATGCAGGCTTGGACAGACATCACTTGCTTCTTCAACTATCCAAACAACACAATGAAAATCAATTATAATTGAATTACATTTTTAAATATTTATTTTATATAAAATTGACTTTGATTATGTTACCTGGAATTTAATCTTTTTGGCCCTGTCTGCATATTTGAGGGTGTTGTAAGTGTCGTCGAAGGAAAGGTCTGAAGGTGACACGTTGGCAATCATCACTGTTTTACAATTCCCCCCGAGCGAGTCTTTGAGAATCCTCGTCAATTTAGAGTCACGGTACGGAATGTGCCTTTTTCCATCAGCCAGGGCATTGATGCAATTCCCTAGTGAGACAAACGCAATTTGAAATTCTCAACCAATAAACAAAACGTGAGTGAAGGGTGAATAAAAGAAACCATTTCTTTCATTCCGCCCAAGTGTTATGAGAAATACCCAAAGCCAAGAGCGACTTGTTGATGCTCGCCCCTTCTCGGAATCTTTGGCCGTTAAAACCGGTGGCGGATCCTTTCTCTGATCCAGCCAAGTCAACCATCACTAACTTGGCCGTCTTGAAGTCAGAGGCAAAATCTTTGTAGTTCTCTTTCAACCCCACAACCACCTAATTTTAAAAAGAAAGATTGAAATTGAAATTCACTGCTCTTATGTAAAAACAAATATATGAGTTAAACAGCTTACGATTACTTAACCGATATGATATGATCTTATCGTTAGTAGTTGATTAGATTTACTTGAAAGATGGCATGAGATCTTGAAGATTCGGCATTCTGATCGGTCGGATGTTGAGACCGCGCACTGTTCCCGTGACTTAACATTCTCATGAGTTCCTCCACGTTGGCAGGGACGAGAGTAGTCAAATTCGAGATTTTGATCCCATTGGCATCTTCTAATACGTTTAATGGACCGTTTGGGTTGAGAAGATCTAGCACCGTTTCATTGTAAACCTAAAGACATATAATTACAAATTCCAATTACATGAGCATAGCTATGAAAATTAAAATGGTGGTAATGCGAGAAATGACTAAATGAATCAAATGGATTCAAATGCCTCACTTCTGAGTAAGAAACTTTGATTTCCGACTTCCACGTGTCCTTCATGGCTTCTAAGCGAGTGAAGAGCTCTTGCATGGTGAGGGTTGTGAGTCCGGGATTCTCCGGAGAGCCGAGCATCGTGAATGTTTTCCCGGCACCTGTTGCTCCATAGGCGAACACTACAAATCCAATGAAAATCAAATGAAACGAACTAATTGTAACCAATGTTGGTATTTTAACTCCTATGCTAGACTAGTTAAACACATGAGCTAGATATATAAGATGAACATGTAATTAATAAGGAGATAGGAAGGTCAATCAATTAACCTGAACAGTTATATCCATTCAAAACTGTTTCAATGACACACTTGATTGTATCGTTAAATATTTCTTGGTTGGTAGAGCTCGGCCCAAAGACGTTATCAAAGGCAAACTTGATGTCCTTGTTCGGCTTCTTCAACATGTCACGACCTTCAAATATTCACATTGGAGATAAAACTGTCATAGACCCTTTAGGGGTGAGTGATAAAGAATGAAATGTATCCCCCTCATGTAAAAATAATGATTAGTTAAATGCCGAACCTTTTTGCTTCGTTCCTTGGTAGAAAAAGTCATCGGTGTTTTCAACTGGGTCAAAAGAAATAATGTTCTTGTCAATAGCAAACACCACGAGCCTAAAAAAATTACAAATAAATTGAAATTTTGAAAATGAAAAATATTTATTTTATAGGAGAAACAAAGAAGAATAAAATGAACAATTTCCTGATAAATAAAATAAATTTGAATTATAAATACTTGCAAAATTCAAATGAGGAAATGAAATGTAAAGCTACTTTTGAGATGGTTTTCGTTCTCGAGCATTCGGTGGCCGAACTCGGACGACGACTTTGATATTTCCCCTTTGGATACTTGAGTCAGGATTGGACCGCAGAGTATTTGAACCAGTGACAGGATTCACATTCTCGATATTCCGATTGATCTTAAATTGGTTTGGGTCGATTTTGATGGTTCCGAGCGGTCTTTTGATGAGCGGAGTCTTCCGATAGGAATTCCTCCGCGTTCCTCCTCTGCTGGTGGGAGCAACAACGCGAAAGGTCGATTTCTTCGTTTGACTTTGACCGGCCTGAGTCTGACCTTTCGCATGACTCAGAACCCTTGCATGACTTTGAACCTGGGATAATCCCAATTTGGATCTCACGGGATTAAAAGCCATTTTCACGATTTCTAATAACGAAAATCAAAACATTTAGAGATCACTCACATCAAAATAATGTTTTTCTAGAGAAATTCATATTTTGATTTAATGCTCAATATAACTCGTGAAAACGACCAGTTTGATCCTAATAAATACTTTATTAAATGAAAGATGAGGAATTTTTGTTTTCATGAAGAAAATTGTCTGAAGGCCTAGGGCCGTTTTCCGTTTTATGAAAATTGAATTTGAATGACGAGAATTTGAAATTACCTTGGATAAATTCCCTCCAGGACGATGTAGAATGCTAAGGAAGTTGAATGGAGATTGAGTTAGTCGACGGCGACCATCATCAGTTTGCACAATCAATCCGGCGAAGAATAGATGAGTTTGGTATGGTTCGTTTGAATGTGGAGTGTGGCCGTTGCTCTGTCGAGAGAAAGACTCGTTGGGCGAAAGGCTAACTTATCCTTATCCTCCGAATGCGAATGGAGAGGGAGGAAAACGACAGTTTCCCATTGGCTAGATCACCGAGTCCTCATTGGATCATGGTTTATATACACCAAGACTTCATAGTAAATACTTTGCCTAACCTATGATAAGTAACTTACCCTACTAACTTAACCCTTACAATGATATTACCCAAATTTTATGCCTTTAAGATTTCCTTCGTCTACGTGTCTTTAATATGCAAGTGTGAATTAATTTTTTGTTCATCTCTCACATTAATTTATTAAAAATGATTAATTAAAATTAAGAAGAAGCAATTAAACATTTTTTAATTGTATTTAAATGCATATTTTTTAAAAACAAGTTGTCATTAATGCATATAGGTTCATAGTCACTGCTATTTTTATCCTTTCATTTCCTCTAATCCAAGCTAAGATTTTGTCAATTTGACTAGTTTATTCATTTTGTTTCATTTAATTTGAATTAGGTTAGGTTTTGGAATATATTTATGCGTTTAGGTATTCTTGAATTATTCCCATATTCTAAACTCTCAACTTTATTAATTTAACATTGGTAATACTTTCAAGTAAAGTGCCACTGTTGTTATTTACTTTTAATTAAAAATAAAAGTTGATGGAATGTACTATGTGTACATTAAAACACATTTGATATAGCGTGAAATGGAAGGGACTAATGCTAGTTGTGAATATACAAGACTTTCTTTGTCCGTCGCCTCAGAAGAGGGGAGTTGAACCAATCGTCGAGAGGGCGCGATGCATACGAACTAAAGCAGGACATGCGATGACAAGGCCCTGATTTGTACGTATACTAAATCCCTCTAGAAACATCTTGACTCATTCTGTAGCTCTGCGCGCGGAAAATTCCTAGCCTCGCATTCCCATTGCATCTTGTCATCTGCTCGGCCGCTGTCTTGCTGGGGTTTTGCCAACCCTTCGAGGAATAGTCAAGAAGTCAAAGCGCCTTCCATGGAGATTATTAAGGACACGGTTCGGACACTCCCAGGTATTTTCCCACATTAATTCATTTTGTCTATTTTATAATTTATTTTTATAATTAAACCAATGTGGCTCCTTTGAGCATATTAGCCCAGCATGAGCATTTTTAACAGTGTAATGATCAAAGGGGCCAAATTCACATTGGTTTTTATGACACCAAATATCATTACAATAATTATCGGGATTTTAAAACCATTATGAGCATGTAAACAACATGATGGCTTAACTTTACCCTTATTGTTAACTTGTTTTTTTATTAAATATTCCAATGATCCATTGTTGGAATTATAGACATTTTTAAGAAGTTCACGAATTTCAATATTAATTTATTACAATTGTGCTGAAGTGTATGTAAGAGACCCCACGACCAACCAAGACTAAGAAACAATTTACAAAAGATTTGAGCTGTTTTAAAAAGTTAATTATAGCTTACGATTAAAGTTTAATGAAACATACTTGAATATTGAGCAATGATTATTATTGACTTTAATTAATTTTAATTGAATATAAATTTTTACTTAGGTCGAGACCGAACTGATGTTTCTGGAGATATGAGTCAAATTTGTACCGTGGATAGTGAAACTAGTGCTAGTTCTTCGATTGAAATCTCAATGAATTTAAAGACTGATGAAAACGACAAGGACGAGCCGCTCCCCATGGACACATACGAAGTCGAGAAGATCCTCGATCATCGCGAGCTCAAGAACTTTTACGAATATTTTGTCAAATGGAAAGGCTATGCTGAGTCGGAAAATACTTGGGAGCCAATTGACAATTTACTCGATTGCCGGAAAACCTTGACTGATTATTATCTCAAGGTCAGAAAACGAGCAAAGAAGGAACTGGGACAAGGAGCTTCAAACGATGACGAGATGGTTAAAACCAAGAGACGAAAGACTAGCTCAAAAGCTCGGCTTCCTCCGGACCCAAGACCCGTGTTAGACATTTGCCAAGAGTACTTTTTGAAAAATCCCATGAGTGAAGAAGATAAAAAGGTTAATTTCACTTCAATGTCAGTCTCATTCATGTCCTCATTTAATTTTATTGCTACCCAAAAAATCATTAAAAAATAAATTTATAACTAGAATAAACATTCTAGATGGAGGTGGAACTCAAAAACAAAATCTTTTCCAAACTGGAAATTAAAAAATGGAAAGATTCCACCGTGTTGAAGGCCATGGAAAACGAAATGATGGGAAAACCAAACGAAGAGCCACGAACACTCAAAAAGAAAGTCATCATTTTGAACATTTGCCAGCAGAGGAAGATCCAATTGACGAAATTGACGGTATGAACGATTCTTCATTTTTTAAAAATTATTTTCAGTTTGTTCTATCTAAATATCTTTTGTTTAATCATTTAGATTTGGGAAAATAAAATGAACCTTATAACTAAAAATTGTCCAAAAATTTCCGTTGAGAACAATGTGGATTTTACTGGTAATTCAAAGATTTAATTTTATTTTAGTACAACTTGATAAATTCTCAATTCATCCATCAATTCATCACCTCACTTTTGTGTTTGTGCATAAAAATGCTTTTGAAATTATCTAATATTGTAATTGATATGGAAATATGTATTAAATGACAGGCCCCCCCAAAGGTTTCTCCTACATTGATGACTACAAACTTGGCGAGGAAATTTACATAGATAACAATCCGCCGTTCGGATGCAGCCATGGAGATTCCAATCAGGGAAACGTCTGCCACCAAAATGCCCTCAGCTGCAAAAGACTTCACGACAACCTCGAGTTTCCTTACACAACCAAGAAGATGTAATCTTAACTAATTATTTAGTCATAACTTGCTTACTTAACTTAAGTTCCCTTTCTTTGATTATTAAGTTTGCGAGTTACGGAAGGGACCGGAATTTTTGAGTGTCACAAGGGCTGCAAATGCGGGGCAGAGTGCAGCAATCGCGTGGTCCAAGATGGGAAGTCAAATTTGAAAGGACGGAGCTATTGCATCTTTAGAACCAACAATGGAAGAGGCTGGGGTTTAAAAACTCTCAAGGTAAACTCAAACTCGTGCCAACAAAGAAAACGATTGCCTGATTCAGAGCTTAATCCAAATCTAATCAAAAGCAACAATAGGAGTTTTACTATTATTAGTGACATTTTATTGTTTTATTGAGGTGAGGTTAGTTTGAAAACCATTGTGAAATGAAAATTTTTTAACTTGGCGAAATAAATCATTAATATTCTTATAATTAGTTACATTTTGATAGAATCTAAAGATTCTTAATTGTAATTGTAGGATATTAAGAGGGGAGAGTTCTTGGGTTTGTACGTTGGCGAAATCATCGGGACGGAAGAAGCCGAACGTCGCGGCAGCACTTATGACAACAATGGAAACACATATCTCTTCGATCTGGACTTCAATGTCCAGGACACCTGCCCGTACACCGTGGATGCTTACAAGTTTGGGAATTTCTCTCACTACATCAATCACTCATGTGATCCAAACGCGGCCGTTTTCGCCGTTTGGGTTGACTGTCTCGATGTGAATCTCCCGAAATTGGCCCTTTTCTCACGTTGTGCAATCAAAAAAGTGAGTTCGAAGAGAACCAATTATTTTATTAACTTCATAATTATAATTTATGTAATATGCATGGGACTTGAGTGATTTGATATGATATGAGAGACTAATGTGCAAGGTTTTATCCATGACTTGTCATTCCAGGGTGAGGAGATAACGTTCGACTATGCGAAGAAAATGAACGACGTTGATCGTATCAATGCGACAGGAAGTTTGGACCCGCAATCCAAATTGAAACCAGTGAGGAAACCTTGCAAATGTGGCTCTGATAAATGCAGAGGAAACCTCTTCTGACATTCCTCTGCAAACATTTATTCCAAACTTTCGTATGAAAATTATGCCTACTTACGTTAGTTTTTAATGATTTAACCTCTCTGGTCTCTAGCTACAGATCAAAATCCTATTGTAAAACTTTAATCTATATGACCATTTACATAATTACATGAGACCTTTTTTTGAAATGTTGGTTTTATTTTTTGAGTTGATTATTTATATTTTTATTAAAACTACATACTTTGAATACTTGAATTTTAAGTTTAATCGAGTACCTAAATTTTATATTGAATGCTTTCAATATAAAATGACATTACTTTTGGTAATTAAAAAAATTGTTTAAAAAATGAAAATGAACAAAGTGGTTGAATTTATTCCAAATGCCTTTATCTCACATCGCATATGTCATAATGGGGATTAATGTTGGAATTGTATCTAATACCTACTTAATACCTACATAATACATTACTTATAAATAGTATTTGTGGTAGATCATCTTTAAAGTTATGTATAATACATCACATTCGTATATAGCTGTTGAACAAAGCAATCGTTTCCTTTTAGTGGGGCATTCTGCTAAAGATGGGGCACTTTTAAACTTTATCCTTTAATTTTCTGTATTTGCTGGTCGGAATTTCACCCTCAACGACGGCTTTCTCTGGTTTTCTCCTCGGAGCCCACAAAGCAAACAAGGAGTTCATTGGCAGTCTTGAGCTGGGTGGCACGCAGAGACGAGGATAATTGCACCTTCATTTTAAATTCAAGTGCTTTTAAGAAACAACTCTTATTTTCATTTCTGATTGAAATCCCCTCTAGCCTTTCCAATTGTTCCAATAGCCTCTAATTTTTTACATTAATTGCAAAAATAATTTCAGTTTTAATTTACCATCAAAGTTAAAGTTAAAACGCACAATGCCATTCCTTCATTTTCCAACAGCCAAATCGGACGAAGAATCCATTCTGATGGCCAAATACAACAAATTACGAAAGAAGGTATGTATTTCTTTAATTCATTTAATATTTGTAGGTGAGTTGTCTTTGTCATGATTTTTGGATATTTGATCTTGTTATTTTGAGAATTAGAATTTCTTTGTCATTGGGTGGAGTAAATTAATATAATTCTTGATTTGCTTGACATATTAGAAAAAAGCCCTTCATGAGATGAAATCACCGAAACCTGAGCCCGAAAAGATCAATCCTCTTAAGAGACAACTTGACCCCAAGGACGCGAAAGAATTGGCCAAAAAGCTCCTCATCACTGGAAAAGTGAGCATCCCATCAAGACCGGTCATTGAGAAGACAGTGTTCAAGAGATCCAGAATACTTGAAAAGAAAATATTCACAGGTTCGGGATTGTTTTATATATTAAGTGTTGAATGTGTTTAATAAGTTTAATTGAGTTGGGAATAATTGATAATTTGATTTCAGGACGTCACGAGTCAACTCCAATCCATGGGACAGAATATCTCGGCTCATTTTCCAATCTCAATGATACCCCTTCGAGCATCACATTTGAGCCTTTTACCCCAACGCACTCCCAAGACAGCTCAAGTGAAGAAATGTCGAGTTCACCCTCGTCGACGCACAGTCCACGGAATTACAGAAAGACCTATGCTACCATGGAGACGACTGCTTCATTCGACTACAAGAAAGGCGGAATGTCAAGTCCATACAATTCTCCCAATAAGCCCAAGCGAGGACCAACCATCTACGTCCATGGCCATTCTCTCAAAGAGGAAATAATGAAGGAGGCCTTTGAAAAATTCGGGAAAACTGTGAGCATCAAGATCAAGTCTTCCTCCACGGGATTCGTAACTTTTGACAAAATCGAATCAGCTGAAGCGGCAATTGCAGAGGTTTCATTTAGTTTGGCATTTAACCCCACTTCAATTCTATTTTATTTCAATCCAACTCAATTTGTTTATGATTCACAATTGGATTTACAATTGCACTGAAATGATGAAATTGAACAGATCAATAATACTGGATCGGACGACTATGGATTTGAAGTTTCCTTTGCCCGGCGGCAACCATCGATACCTCAGCTCATTAACGATGCAACGGCCTCGGCAACTTGGACTGCCTTGGCTTCAAGTCAATCTCAAAAGGGAACCCATTTGGACAAAAGAGATCAACTTACGTATGAGCTAGAATTGTAAATTAATGTCATTCACATGCTAAAATGACATCACGTGCAATTTTTTATATTACACATCTTTTATCTCACCTACCTAAAAATCACACCTAAAAATATGTTTTCATTAAAAATATTCCATGAATGAATTTTAATCCTTTTTTTTCTTTCAGTAAAAAATTAATGTTACAGACAGTACAGAGTGTCAATTGAATGTCTGAGTACATATTGTATTCTGGCGAAGAAAAGGTTCGTATTAACTATTTATTCTTTCAAAATCGAAAGATGACTGTAAATGTTCTAATAGAAGCTTGTATTGTGAGTCTCTAGCGTGCATTACAAGTATTCATTACACCAACAGCCTTTTGCAATCTTACAATTTTAAAATTATTTTTCTGTTTTTTATTTTTCACATAAATATTAATTTCATAAACTTATTGCTTAAATTAACGTGCCTCACATTTTAATTTTCAAGTGTAGCATCCTCTTATTCACTTTTGTTACTTGAATTAAACCCTGGTTTTTATTAAGGTTTTGTTCCACCAACATTTACGGGCGAGATAAAAAAAATCAAAATATTTTCCTATTAAAATACATACGCATTGGTGGAAATAATTATCGGATAATAAAATCTCGTCCGTAAATGTTGATGGAATGTCGTATAATTATATTTCTCGTTTGGTTGTTTTTATTGACTTATTTTAGTCCCCTTGCTTTTATTAGAACACTGGCTTTAATTAGAGCACATGCTTTCACGCTTCTATTAGAACATTTACAGGAGGCGAACCTTCTCAGATCTTATTTAAAACGAATATTATTTAATAAAGATGAATAAAGAATTATTTAAAAAATAAACGACACCGTTTAAATTATTCACATAAAAAGACTTAATTAATATATTATTAGCTCTCATCGAGTAATCTAACATTAAAAATAATCTAAATCTTGGACTTTTATTTTTGCTATTTTTCAATTTATTATTTTATTGCCATTCATATAATAAGTACTAATAATTGTAACAATCCAATACTTATTGCTAAATGTTGAGTATAAAAACGATTCTTTAAAAATACAAAATGGGCAATACGTACCTTTAAAAGGTAGCAAATAATAAAACATGACCAGTTGGCGCGTTATTTAATTTTTAACGTATTTAAAATAAAAGTTTCAAGAGGTTTTCATTTTTATACTTCTTTATAAAATGAATTTCATAGTATATTCTAATTGACATCTTTACTAAATTAAACTTATTGCTATTATTTTTATCAAAACGATAATTTAATTAGCTGCCATTTACAATAATCCGAATTACAATTCAATTTCACATATGATATACATAAAATACATACCTATAATTAATATATTAACTAGTTTTTAGTGACTGTTCCGATTTATAAAATTAATTTCTATCGACATGATTGATAAAGACGAAAGTGATGCAATAAAAAGCTTGATAAACAAACTCAGTACAAATGGAAAGAAAAATCTCGATCGAGAGTTATTCATGAAACTTTACAGTTACTGCGAGTAAGACTGTTAAATACTTATATAAATAAATAAATTGCTTACTAGATAGACAATTTAGTTTATTAGATATATGAAGTTTACATTAATAATAAATACAAGACAATTTTACTTGTTTCAGAAGCCCAGAATACTTGAAATTCACACTTGACAACATCTTCATTTCCCTGGAGAAAAAACATGCTGAAATTAGACTTGGAGCTTTTCTCATAATTGAAGAAATGTTTGAGTAAGACAATTGGAATTAAATAAATGCGTGATTGCCTCTAATTTTATTTATTCTCTATTTATTATTTTTCCATAGACGCTCTTCAAATTTTCGCGAATTGCTTTTGGACGAGTTTAACAAAGTGATCGAGCTCACGTTGGAAAGCGACCCAAAGAACAAATTGCCTCCTCCGTTACCAGCAGCTCAATTATTGAAGCGTCGAGTTCTTCAAGCAATTCAAAAGTGGAAAACTGAACATTCAGAGCGTCACTTTCGCCTCAATGCCCCGTACAATTACATCAAATCAGTTCTCAATGTATGAGAGTTTTTTTTATTTCCATTTAAAATTATATTAAATTTATAACTTATAAGTTTATTTGTTTCCATTAAATTGTCCTGTTCATTTGACCCCCAAACCATACCAAATTACATCATCGTAGTTCATCGAAGTTGGAATGAAACAATTAGTGGTTTTTATTGGGTCTTTACTTAGAAAACAATTTTTGTAATTTCCAGGTTGATTTCAACGATTCTCTCAAACGAACTCAAATGGAAATTATGAAGGAGAATGCGAAGCGCGAGAAAGAACAAGCCAAATTGATAGTCAAAAGAGATGAAGTGAGGCTCCAGTTGAAAGAACATCAAGATGAGATTTCACGAATTGTTTCCGAAATGAGCAATTGCATTAGGTTGCTCGTTCCGACACCGGAGGATTTGTTTGAAAACTCGAGTCAGCAGACCAATTCTTCCCATGAGGAAGATGAGTTGATGGACCTTCGAGCACATGGACTTTACGGTCCCTCCCACACTCTGTCCATTCAGTTGAGGAATTTGGAAGATGGGAAAATCGTGGTGGAAAGAACAGTTGACAACGAGGCGATCATTGAGACTCTGCGGGACAATTACGCCTTGGCAAAAAATAAATATTTACCTATGGTTCTCAAATGGATTCAAATGCTAAACAAAGGAGGTGAATCAAGAATCATCCTTTACAACTCTTTATATCTAAAACTTGAATGATTTAATTTGTATAGTGTTTAAATAGGGATACAACATTTCGACTTCTCATTATTGAAGTTAATTAAAGTAGGTATTAAATAATCGTGTTTTTATTTTATTTTTAGAATATGCATTGACTTTTAATTTACCCGGTATTAAAGAAATGTTAGTGAAAGAAATTGAGGACGTTGAAAGGTTAAAGATTCATGGGTTTAAAATTCAGAAAAATTCAGGTAAATTATTAAAATCCTTGTCATAGTTAATTTCAATTAACCTTTAATTGTCAATTGACATTAAGATGTTTAATTTTGAAGATTTGCATGCTGAAGAAACAAGCGACTCGGATTTCGAAGAAGTCGACGAAAAGGAAGGATTTGAATCTCATGTGGTGGCACCGCCTGTTCCAATTAAAAACTTCACAGCTTTAAGTAAAGTCAATTTAAGACAAAGCCCTCGAGAAGACAATGAAATTCCTGGGCCAAGCAAAAGTATTTCAAAGGTTTTGCCACTGAAAAGGACTCGCCAAATGGTTTGTCAAATCATTTAAATCAGTAATTAAAAAAAAAATTATTACCGGAGTGTGAATCTTTGAGAAAGTATTATTATTTTTTGATAGGATGAAGGCAAGGTCTTGACAGAAACTTCCGAGAGTCGAAAAGCCAAGCTTTTAAAACTTGCACCCAAAGTTCCTTATGACGTTGATTTATTAAATTGGGAGGATCGAAGTTCAAAGCCGCAGACCATTCAATTGTAATTTTCCAACTGTGAAATAATACGCGTTTTAACGCATATTATTTATTACATCTTGTTTCAATTTAAATATATCAAAGTATTTATTTTGAATTCATTCATCCTTCTCCCAATTTAAATTAAAAAATTGTCATCTCTAAAATTTAACTAATTTGAATATTTGTTGAGTGTTGAGTCTGACACGCATAGATTTTGGAAACCTCAAGATCGAGAAGGAGAAATCGTTCAATTGCCTCAATTCGACGGCTTCCAGACAAGGAAAATTGAGTTTACGGGCAAGTTTGAACCGGTCAAATGGACTTGTCGTGCTCCTTTAGTTAATGGGAAACTCTGCCCAAGAATGGATAGAAAAAAGGTACAAAGAGTACAAACTCAATTCAATGGTAGCCAATCACTAATCTATATCATTTCAAATCATTATTTTTCTTGGCGTTTAGTGTCCTTTTCATGGGAAGATCGTTGGAAGAGACGAAGCTGGCCATCCCACGAATCCTCAAGATTTGGCAGAGATTGAAGCGAAAAAGTTGAAAGAAGAGGAGGAGAAAGTCCCAGAGTGGCAGGACCCCAAGCTTCTTAAAGAATTGAAGGTTTCATTTTGAAAATTCGAATATAGGGAATATCTACTCGAAAACAGTGTTGTATATATTAGAAAATTCAAAGATTGATTAGTTCATTACCATTACGTGTATTTGACAATGGGATATCGCCAGTTCGTGATTGTTCGTGATCGTTGCGCTTTGGAATATATAATTATAGCATTTTGTTGGTTTTAAGGCTCAAACTGGCATTGACTTAACGATCAGGAAGAGCAAACGAGGGAAAAGGAAGAAAACTTTTTCTGAAATTTATCCAAATCTCACCGACATTACCGAACCGCCAGAAGACCCAAGGACTAGAATTGGAAAAAAGATATTCCAAAAGTATTTTTTTTGAAAATTAAGCTAAAAAATTATTATTTATATTATTCAATTCTCGTTTCCATTTTTATAAATTGGGTTGTTTTTGTAGGAAAACGATGAAACGAATTGGCGAGAAACATGACCAGGCGAGTTACAAGAAACTCCATGACAAATTCGGAGATCAATTTAATTATTAGTGATATTATTTGATACGTAGTATACTATGTAATATTATAATTACAATTTACAATGTAATGATATAATTGAATAAATAGCTTATTAGTGATGATTAAAAAAGGTCACTTGTGGTGTGAATCAATTGTTTAATACTTAAAATAAAGTTATAGAAAAAACGTAAAAGTCTTTATAAAATCATTCTTCGCCACGTATGAATGGAAAATGTCAATATTTATTATTATCAACATCTTTAAATCATTAAGCTAAATATATAAGGAAACAATAATGCTTGAGTCGACAATTTATGTAATGAATGTTTATTAAACTTCATTAATAAATACAATGAGGTTTGAAGCTAGAAGATATATATTTTTTTTGTGATGATAGACATTTTAAGTGATTTGAAGTATTTTGAAACTTTTTCATATTTTAATCCCTTCATTTCATTTGGAATTCTTTGAAAAATTTCTTACTCAAAATGAAGAATTTTATTTATATAAAAAATACATTTGTCAAAGTTGTGATGTGATCATAAAGAGTCCTGATGATTTGATGTAATTGTGTTTCTTTGGGTTCTCTCCTCACTTCAAGTTTGCGTCCTTTTTAGCCAGGGAATAATTGAAATGCTTGAGTTTAAAGGATTCCCATCGACGATGGTTCAAGAGTGTGAAATCGTCCAGCGGAGCAATTTTTCTCAGATAGTCAGAAATCTTGACGAGCTCTCGGTCCTTGTCACGATTCATGTGAGCGGATCTGTTGACAACACAGGTAAATTGTAACTTAATATAAATAGTTGAGTAAGCTTTTCAAGTTTGACTAACTCTTTTTTAAACTACAGTAGTTGAGAAATCAAATATTATTTGTTCGTTATAATATTATATGAGCGTATTTAAAGGCAATAAGTTTTAATCATTACCTGAAAGGTTTAATCCTAAGACCAGATTGCGGGTTCATAATGAAATTCCTTCGAAGATCGTCAATCATGATGGTGTTCTTGTTCGTATATTGGGAAAATTTCCCCCATATGACTCCCAAGGGCTTGACCTAACATTTAACAATTACTAATAGTACATTTGTTTAAACTCTATGCAATTTAACAATTTACAATAATTAAGAGTACAAAGGATTTGCTCGGAAATTGATAAAAATTAGTCATATTCTCATTAATATCAAAAAATTACCTCGATGACTCCATATTTGTTCGAATAAACGGAGATCATGGCGAGATAGTCCATGTAGAAGGCGATCTTGTATTCAGAGTGAGAAGCAACACCCAAAAGCCTCATTTTCTCTTCGATCCATTTCATGCTCGTGGCGGACCAAATGGCAATGTCATAATCCTAATTTAATCATCACCCAAATTACAAAGACTCCTAGTTCATTCATGCCATGAGTCTCATGAGAAATAGAAGCTAGGAGAGTTATATACAAAGTTAATTAGACTAATTGGCTAAATAGTAAGTCACCATCATAAAATATAGGCATTTATGGTTGCGAATAAACGATAACAAAAAAGCAGAACCTTGTAGGCTGCCGTGAGAAATGGATGAAGGTCGGGACGCATAAGCTCAATGGCAGTCTCAGCAGCTGAGCGATGATCGAACAACTGGAATGAAAAAAAACCGGTAATAGGGTTAAATGTGGGAGAACAGTTACCCTACCCATTATTTTAAAACAATGTCAAACAATTAAAAGAAATTCTCATCCTCAAAACCAATAATTCTAATTAATCGTCAATGATCAATTTTGGAAGTTTCTATTACAGTGTAGTCAATGTCGAGTACAAGGAGCTTTTTGTTCGGCCTCGAAGGGTTTAAAACCTTGATGTCGTATTCTTTCACGCGTCTGGCCACTTTGGTCAAATAAACTTCTCGGTTCTCCAAGGGCTCGTCATCTTCGTCTGGAATGTCCAGATCGTTGTTCACGTCCGGTCTCTCCTCTGCGCTCAAATGTATTAATTCAGTTAGCTCTATCTAACATGCTTGATTGATTTTCTTATGTAGATAATAGAATTTATGTATTTAAATCATGGGGTCACTAAATGCGAATTGCCGAACCTGGTGGGACGTCGACGGCTTCGATGTCTTTTTCCAATGAACCCATAAGCATTATCCGGAAATTGGGTTTTAAATTCAAATTCGACAGCGGACACTCATCACCTGCTTGTCGTCCTAAATTGAAAAAGTTTTGCAAGATGAGTTCAACCTTCCATTAAAAATAACAATTATGAATTATCCGTTTGATTAATAGCCTTTCACTAACGAGTTATTAATGAAATTGAATGAGACCTTTGTGTTTCAAGTTTAGGAGTTTCTGCCGGTCAGGGTTCACTCCTGTTTTCCCTTGAATTTTTCTTTTGAGGTCGAGGACTGTTTTTAAGGTTGAAATGTCATCAATTGGGAATTCCTTTCCAGCCCATTTGACGATAACTGGGATTGAAGGAAGGGATTTGCCTTCGACGATTTCCTCTTCCACATTCGGCTCCGAGTTCGTTCCCTCTGATTGTGCGTTCTCCATTAAGATTTAAAGTTGGTAATAACTATAAGTAGGAAATGTAGAAATTGCCAATTGCAATTTAATTTGTCTACGTAATTAGAATAAACACTCGTGATTGATTTACGTGATTATTTATTAGCTATTCGGTATTTAATTTTAGTCGAATTCTCAAAAGTTTATTGTTAGGCTGCGGTTCTCCGAAAGCTTGAAATTGTTTTGAATCCAGGGCGAGCTCCAAACTCCAAATGGATTTTTGACAGACCACCAACCACCCACTGTATTTGTTACGATCACTCTTATGCCAAATCCATTCACACCGCGGAGAAAATACGCATACAAAGGAAATCAATTGATCATTAAATATAAATAACCAGCTATGAAACCAAGAATATTAAATTAACATTAGAAGTTTAAATAAAATTGTAAGTCTTGAGTGAGTTTGAATGCATGAGAAGATTTTGTATTTAGTAAAAAGCACATTGAAGACATTTAGTCCTTTGCCATTATTGTCATTTATTATTAACGAGTTGAGTAGCTGAGCTTTGAGCTTTAAATGACTTGATAAATTAACATAGTTTTAGTTTCTATCATTGGTGGAAGTCTAATTGTTGAAGAAGAGGGGAGGAGTGAGAGTATGAGAGATTAATGTTTTTGAAAAGTGAAGGTTTGGAAGGTGGGGCGAGTTCGAGTTAAATTGAGGTTTCATGGAGCGGTAAGAGCGAAACTTGTCTTAACCTTTCCATCCGGATCCGGATAATCGAACCTCTCATGGAGGCCATTAAAACACCAAAGGTGAGAAACTCATTTTGATTTAATTCATTTCAGATTTAATTCGCTTTTCAATTTTGTTATTATTATATTACACATATTTTATTATTAGTTTAAACTTTTCATATAACAAATTATTTGGACTTGAAAAGTATGAATGAACTAAATGAAATTGATCGTCAATAATAATGGATGGAAAAATACCTTTAACGATATGTGTTAAATATATGAATAACTTTGCATAACTTTGTATATATAGTATATGATTTCTTTATTCTAAATGTCAATCGTAGTCATATTGATATTATTAATGACTACGGACAGTTTAGGCGGTTTAAATCCTTAATGGTTTCCAAATTGAATTAACTTACTGTTAACTAAGAATCGAAACAAGTTCTTTGTAATACCTATATGTTCTTTATGTTAGTTGGTGTTCAAAATGTACGAAATGTTATGAACGTTTTTATAACTTTTATTATAATAAAAGAATTGTCATCTTATTGCAAAGACAATTAGCATTATCTAACTGTCAATTATTAACATTTATAAGGAATTGTGAGAACAGTATATGGACCTATCTTAAATCGAAAATTGTTTTCCGTTTTTAGAGATTTTATATTAATTTCAAAAATTTATTATTAGTATTGAGTATTTATTGTAATAGTTTATGTTATATAGTTTAAGTTTTTACAAATATTAAGAGAATTTAATTAGTTTATATAAAGACGTAGGTATAGGTATGTATTTAGGTCGTTGAAATGTGCTCTAGCATCACCCTGAATTGCTCTCTGGATCCACCCGGGTAACTGCATATCGTCCTAAATTACAATCAAATACCTAAAATGTAATAACTAATAAAATAATCTGTTGCTTAAAGAACTTGAAATTTTACTTATCTCATTAAAGAAAAAAACTTGGCGTTGTCACTTTAGTTAATGGTACTTTAAGTCACTGTATATGTCATATTGCTGTACGCGACCTTCACCCAGGATTCTTGCATTGTTAATTTAAAACAACCCTGTACACTTGTATTTAATATCAAAAAGAAAATAGATATTTTTTCCTCTTCATTTCGAGAAACTTGATATTCGCAATGTTTCAAGTTACCCCTGGTTGTTGTAGCGGAGTTGAACTTTGCGCGAAACATTTTATTTGTGAAAGTATCAAAGAGGTGAGTTCGTGCGAGTTTCACAAAGTTCAGTTAACTCAACATGGGGTGAGTTTCACATTTCTTAACATATTTTATTAATTATTAAATGCTTATTGACTAGTTGGACTTTTGCTCATTAAGGTCATTTACATAATGATCTTTGCTAAAGCAAAGGAATGATTTACTTATACTTTTTTATCTTTTATCTAGGACTAAAGTCACGTTCAAAATTGTCCTAACATCGGATCCCAAATTGCCCTTTAAAGTGTAAGATTCTTTCTTTAAATTTTTAACATTCTTTTACCAGTAATTTCATTTAGGTTGTAGTTTACTTATTATGCTCAATTCAATATCCATGCATGTTTGCATTTATAAGTACAATTGAATATGAGGTCTAGCTATTCGTTAAACTAGTCGTTCGTTAAAGTTAAAAGTATTTTATGTATTTGTGTTTAAAAAAATTCTTTCTCTTCATTCGGCTCTCTCAATTTCGCCTTGATTTAAAAAAAATTGAAAAACGTTAATTAATGAAGGTTAAATAAGAAGCTCCAGAAATCAAACGAATGAGCGGGATGGAGCAAGAAACCTGTCAGAACATCGAGAACATTCTCTTCCAATTATTCTTATTCGCCCGAGTGACCTTTCCAGGAGCTTTAAAAAGCTCAGCTTGGTGCGAGGTCAACATGAGATCTGCATTGAGTCTGGCTCAATTTTGCTCAGAAGCTGCCAAGAACCTGGATCCTGACTTTCTATTCAGAAACATCAAGAACCTCTGCGGGTCAAAGTCAGGTCATCTCAAGTCATCCTTCACCCTTCCTTTTTACCTTCATGCACCAACAGAGATTTACACGGCCTTCCACCAGAACCTCTCGCTCAGAGATGACCAGATCCAATCCCTCGACATTGTCTTCAACGAATTGTTTGGCCAAGAGGAATTGAACAAAACCAGGGAAAAGACCCTGACCCTCATGTCAAGTTATCTCTCGTTTTCCAATTTAAAAATCCAATCAGATCAATTTGAGTCAGAGGTCGAACTCGGCATCTTGGCCCAAACGCTCTACGATCTCGACGAAGAGGATCAAACCAGCAAATTGAAAATTCTTCTCAACTCTTCTCAACGTCATTTTGACCTCGTTCTGGCCCTTCTCAAATTCCCGAGTTTTAAATGCCATCGAAGAGTTCTAGATGTCATTTCTTTTGAACTTCGAGGAGATCCAAAAGCATCCAACCAGTCTCACCCGATCATCAATGTGAATCTTGGGGCTAAATTCTTTCAAATGGAAACAAGTATCCTCTTGGAGATCCTCAATGACTCGCCGTCTTTTAAAGATATCCTCTTCCTTGTTGTCTTTTACGTCCATGCGATTGTCTCGAAGGGGAAGATTAGACACAAGGGAAAGGCGTATTCGACGTGGGAGCTGGAAGGAACTCCTTACGAAAGAGTTCGGCGTTTTTTTCAACAATGGCTTCGAGTCCAACGACGAAAGAAATGTTTACTCATGAAGAAAATACTTCGTTCCATTCCGTCACACAATTCGCTCTTTTGGAAGAATATTATTCCTTATCATATGTTATTTCCCCAGAAACAAAAGCGATAATTAGATAATTACGCCAGACTTGTATTATGTTCAAGTTAAAATGCTTAATTATATACTCATTGTTTTTGATGTCACTTACTTATTTATTTAGTCAATTCCTACTCACTTATACCTTATTATGATCATGAAAACATTTACAAAACATTGTAAAATAATAATTTTAAAGTGAAATTAAACATTATTTCTGAATTAGGTGGTTTATCTAATATTGTAAAATTAAATTTTTGTATCAACTTCGAACTTGAAATTTTGATTTTACATTTTATTAAAAATTACTCATTACGATATTTATAAATGTGTGGAGTGAAATTGTAAAGGGGAAATTATTCCAGGCTTAGCGTCCCAGACAACACTCCTTTCACGGCGGTCCTTAAATTCGCAGCTGAGGAATTCCGAGTGCCTCCTGCAACTTCGGCCATAATTACGGACGATGGAATTGGAATCAATCCGCAACAGACGGCTGGTTAGTGAGAAATTAAAAACTCATCGTATTTCATTATTGTCGATTAATTAAGAATAATCATTCTCTTAGGATTAATTTTATTTTTGAAAAGTATTATTTATTTAGTAATATTGAACTAGTAATTTTTATTTATCTTTTCAGGAAATGTATTTCTAAAGCATGGTTCCGAGCTACGACTTATTCCACGGGATCGTGTTGGGTCTTACTGACGATGAGTTTGTGATTATATACATTTCTGTATTCGACATCATTATGGTTCTATTTTATATTTCTACAACAATGAATAATCATGAATTTCAACTGTTTTCTTCAATTCGTTTCGTAAATAAATTCTAATTTGTCAGAATTATCCCAAGAAATTCTTTGATTTCCCAGTTTCTCACTCATATAAACATTAAAATTTCTGCATTCTAAATATTATAAATTTATAAAATTGAAGATTTTAAATTTATTAATAAATAGGTGCTAAAAGTACGAACAAATATGCAAAATTGCCTTTTTATACGCTCATATTTAAGCATAAATAAGATTTATTCGAAAAGAATCTTTAAGAAACAGCAATATTATAATTTATTTTTTTCTATTAAGTATTTAATATTTCAATATATCACCCGGATTTAATGCACTTGTTTTATTGTAAGATACAGGTTGTCAAATATTGTTAATTAATTTAAGATAGATCTTAATGTTAATCTGCGCTTGAACATCTATCATCATTAATTTAATTGATCCAACTTAAAAAAAACATTCAAAGTATTCAGGTGATCGTTAATTTTGAGGGAAGAGAAATATATTGGAATAAAATCGAAGGCCTTCAATCGAATCATCACGGCAAAGTTTCCCTCGAGTCTCTGCAAGAACGAGACTGTGCTTTGCGACAACGGGTGGAATTCCCGATATTCTCGCGTATTCTTCAGGAGTTAACGAACCGTGATGGTCAAGCTAAACAAAATGTTTTAAAATTTTAATACTTCCTAATCGAATTCTCAATATAGTTATGTTTACAAGTAGAATAATTCTATAAACTAAATCTGCAACATGGGCTAATTTAACACAATACCCAATTTAATTTGGACAATGAACGGAAAAGTCAAATAGATCATTGGACTTACCATTGAGATAACAGTCGCGACACACATTTCATCATCAAAGGATTCGTGTTGAAGGACGAGGACGCCTTTTCCAATCTCTCGCAATTCTAGAGGAAGTTTGAGTTTCCGAAGGGTTTGACAGGCAGACAAGAGATCTTCTGGCGAAACAAGTTCAATGCCTCTCGCGCGATTAATTCTAATGAAAGCTTCAACCAAGCTCATCATTCCTCCCGATTCCTGTTCATAACCATATTATTAATATTAATGAAATGAAATTGTTTTCAATTAAAATATGTACATTTCAATGAATCCTTTGTGCGTAAAGGACTTTGAAGACCTACTTTAATTGTCTCTTCAAGAAGTTGCGAGATCTCTTTGGCAAGCTTTTCAAAATACACATGACCAGTCCCAAATTTTGATTTCGTCACTGGATCTTTAATACCTAAGCTGAGCAAATGCTGTCGAAACTCCACAGTGTCATCGTCCGTGATACTCCCTTGTTTATCCTTAAAAATTCATTCTCATATATTTATATTATTTATACATTATTCATAACCGACAAAAATTGCATTAAATTATAAAACGGTACAATTTGTAAAAATTCAATTCAACTCAATTACATTGAATCTAGTGAGAATATGATTATCATCAAACCTTTAATTTGTTGGAAATTGCTTGGACTAGTTGAACCATTGGCTTGGCCTTGTCGATCAAAGTGTTAATGTCTTGAAAGGCGGCCGAGATATTCTTTTGGGCCTGTTGGGACTCGTTCTTTATGTCCCTCTCAATACCCGTGATCCCAGACCGCATTTTGATTTGACGCTCTGGATTTGAAGGTCCAGGATTCATCTTTATTATTTATCTGTTTTAATTATTTCTTACAACTCAAAATCCTTATTTAATATGCAAAATTTCAAAAGCTTTAGATGACAGGCGAGAGCAATGATATTAACGATGTTTACAGAAATAATTTTTATTAATTATCTAGCTTTTCAAATGATGTTCTCAGTATCAAATTAAACCAATCCAATTGTAGAGTAAAAATTCAATAATCAAGTTCAATTAATTCTTTTAGCATTACAAATTGCAATGCCAAGGGTTTTAAATTGAAATATTTGATATTTCTGATATTTGAACTCTAAATTTTAATTATGTCCCACTGCAAATCTCATCTTCTAGTAAAAGAAGAAGTTTAGAAAGATTCACAAAGATCGATCTAGGATCTAGGAATATGAAGTATCACAATGCCCCCATTAACCGATCTAGTCATTTATAGTCGATACAGATTGCAGATGAAAATGGAAGATTGACTTTAAATCTCGTTTTCGGTTTACGTTTATGCCCTCGCATTTATTGTTTTAATGTTTTTTATATGATCCCTCTTAAGTATAATATTAAGTATGAAATTACAAAAGATCTACTTTCCCATTATCGAGTTTTATGAATAAAAAAATATACTACATATAAAAAACTATAGATGTTATAATTATGAATATTAAAGACAAATAGCATTAAAATTAAAAGTTTAATATTCAAAAAGTTATTAATCTTTAAACTATGTAATTGCGTTAATAATAATTATTTTTGAATCTTAGTTAATTTATTTACTTCTTCCTTATTAACTTTGGAGGTTTGGGTTTGGGAATTTCTGGTTCTGGAGTTTCCTCTCTCTCCTTCTTTCTTTTTTTCCCATTTAGACCCTGAAATCAAATATTTATTAAAAAAATTAACAATTTAACAAAAACAATTTAACAAAGAGAATTTGTTACCTTTGAATTTTTTGAGCTAATCATATTATAATAAAATTCGTCAGGATTTCTGTCAAGTGCCTTTTTCTCCAAGCTTTTAATCGCAGCCTTTTTTGAATTGAAATCACTGGAATATAGAAAATATTCATTATTATAAGTATTTACTAATAATAATAATAATAATGCATTATATACATTATAATATTTTCATTTACAAACATATAAATTACTATTAACGAATTAACGATTCGAAATTAGAGATGTACTCACTTGGCTCTTTCTTTATAATCTTTTTTCTTTTCCAATAATCCTAGATGTTTTCGTTCTTCAGGCTAATAAAAAAATATATATTTTACTAATAAAAAGAGCACAATAAGTTTAATGAGTAATAATAAGGTTTTGACTTATTAGCTAATTTATAGAATTTTAAATTATTTACTTGGTGTCTTTCTCTATGAGGTTTTTGATGAGCTTTGAACGCATTTTTCAACGAAGCCATTTTAATTGATAATTAAAATGGATATTTACTAAACGTCAATTTGTTGGATCCAGAACTCGAGTAATTCTAACTTCTTGAAATCTTCATTTCACTTCACACGTTTTTGACGAAATAATTCAAATACTCTGCATTGCCTTTCGTACTTTAGGAAGACAGCACAGTTTAACACACGCACACACACAGTGACACAAGACAAACCTATATAGAGATGTATTTTGCCGCTATACCGGTGTGGGAGCTAAAAGTGTGCCTGTCTAAAAGTGTGTCCGTAATAGTTTTATTCCTATCTACTGGCATTATTTAGTGTTAGGTTAGGTTAGTTTATAAACATGCGACATAAGGCGTAATGCATTTTGGACACACTTTTAGACAGTCACACTTTTAGGTACGACACCGGCATTTTGTATTTAACTATAAAAATAATAATCACACAAACTTGATTTTTCGTTTTTATTCAGTTAAATTAAGGCCATTAAAATTAAATGATTTTGTTTTCACTTTTTCTTCCATTTTCTCCAATCTCCAATTCGGTTTATCTATATGCCTTTCTAAATATAATTAATTAAAGGGATTTTAATATAAAATATTTTGTTTTAATAATTCGTTTTTGACATTTTCAGAATTCGTTTAATGGAAATGGACCCAGAATTTGAGAATGACAGCATTCAAATAATTGCAGAGATTAATTTAAAACCAGAACCAGAGCCTGTTGATCAAATTCAATCAAAAGTTGACGCTTATAATGCGAAATTATCAGACTTCTTGAGATCATTGAATCGAATTCCAGACTCTCAGCCCTTCGACTTTCTATTCACGCTTCAGAAAACAAAGAGGGACGCTTCAGAATTGAAACGTGAAGAGTCGAAGAAATTATCCGAAATGGAATTCAAGCGTCATTTCATGCATTCATCTATTCCAGAGTCAGTTTATCGAAAGCGTTTAAGAGCTTACTTGCCAATCCCAAAAAGTCAAAAAACGAGTCGAGATGCCAATGACGAAATTCCTTTAACTCAAACAGAAGAAGTGAAGATCTTCATCGAACAAGAAGCTCAAAAGAAGAAGAAAGACGAGGAATTGAAAATAACCATGTTTATTGATCTTCTGGACCAAATCAAAAAATTTGATCTTGAGAAGTTGGAGGCAATGATGAGCTTTCCGGACCATGTTTTTGAATACATTTTGACAAATGTGAAGAAACTCGGATTTGAAGAAATCGTTTTTCCTTTGCTAGAAGCCTCGTCTGGAACGCTGAAGAACTGTGAACATTTAAGATCCCTTCGTAAACTCTCGTTCGTTGCTAGAATTGGACTTCTTCCCCTCGTAATGATTCAAATTCATTAAGTATGATTATTAACACATTTGAGTATGAATTTCAAGTATAAAATATGATTTAGATCATTTCAGACAAAATTCCAATTAAGAAAATGCTCTCAGCATTGGATCTCATTAAGAAAGTAGACAATAATATTTTTACAAATGACATTCTCGTTCCGCTCTTCAAAAAAGACATGGGAATCAAAAAACCCTTTCTTCTCAACTTCAATCTCCTCCCATTTATGAAGTAAACAAGTTGTTCATGAGTTGATTCTTATAATTTATATGATAATTATCCATAATAATGTTATTTAGGTATAATCAACCAGATGAACTACTTATTATATTTTTAATGATTAAAACCATTTTGTTTTACTTCTTTTAGTGAGTGTCTGAATTGGCTTGAAGAGAGTGAAGAGACGCTTGGGGTCAATCAACTTGGAATACTCATCATGTTCCTCGAGAAGGAGTCGTCGCTAGAGGAAATTGGCCCTCCTTTCGTCCGTCTCATCGAGCGGTCTTTCATGATTAAGAGCACAGATAAAAAATTCATGATTTTCTTTCAACTTTTTGTTAAAAAATTCTCATCTTGCCTGTCCGACGACGAAGTTCTAAGGCTTCAAAGAGTGAACAACAGCAAAGATACAATGCTTAAGGCCACAATTCAAAACATCCTGCAAGAAAGGCTTCCCACTGAAATCATTCATGAATCATGATTCAAGGGTCTTAAAGGAGTGTCATCTAATAAAGTGTCACACATGTGATGCAACAAAAAACATTATTATGTACAGTATTACCCATTCAAAAAGAGATATAAAGACTTTTTACATTATATTTATCATTTTAATAGTTACATTTATTTATCATATTATATCACCTAAATTTTAAAAAATAGAAGTTTAGATAAATGAATCATTAATGAATTGCTCCTTTTACTCATTTTATTTTAAACCCTAAGTATTCATAACCATTAACTTATTATAATATACATTATCCTACCTTAATTAGAGTTCTACAAGTAGGTACAAATTTTCTCAAATCTGTAATTAAAATTCATATTTTCTATGCACTGTTTTTTGTTTCTTAACTTATTCTAGTTAGTATCAAAATACATAAAGACACATCTTTTCATTTCCTCTTTAATAAAGTTGAAGGTGAGAAATGTTGAAATAATATGAAAATATAGGGAAACAAACAAACTCATTATATTTTTTCTAAATAAAGCTAAATTATTTAATTATGGAACTATGATTTTAACTCCTTGTGTGTTTTTTTGAATTCATAGCGTTGTGACTTGATTTTTTGCCATGTTTATTTTTACATTAGTTGTACATACATGTCACCAGAAATGGGAAAAATAAACCTAACGTGTCTTCTCCAATTCCCTAGCTTGTCATTTTCATGTATGACGTTCAATATTCATAAGAAGTGACAACGATGACAATCTGGGCAACTGCAGAGCCACTGAACGCCCCTCTGTGGTAAACTTCCATGGTCAATTCCAATTCCACATCCTGTGAATTTCAATCAAAACATATCAAAGCAATCATTTATAAGCTCTAATTACTTCTTTAACCACCAAAGTTTACAACTCAATAAAATAATGTTTAACCCAATCTCCCGCTTATTTTAGATTCCAATCATGGCGTCAACAAAGATTAATAATTTGTAATTAAAAAGGTCAGTCAAGAGGAATTGTGAAGGTTTCTCACCTGAGGCCCAGTGATGGGTTTTGCGAGTGCGACAATTGCTTGGTGATTGGCTGGCCTCCTTAGAAGAAAATGATTTCTTGTGACTGTGGATCCTCCACCGTTGGCTCGGTTTGTCTTGATTTCCAAGTTGAAGTGCATAATGGTGGACGGCCACCCTGGTCCTCTCATTGTAAAAATGTCAATGTAGCCCTCAGCAGGGATTCGGTAGTTGGACGTCACGCTTATGAAGTTCCTTGAAATGGTCAGGGGCTGTTTGAGACATTGGGTGTCGCGCTCGCTGCAGGTCATCGTCTTTTTGCACCTACTAAATCCACTTGCTCAGATTGAACCACAGGGTTTGCACGGGCTTACTCTGGTTGGTCTCGTTCCTTTTGGTAGCCATAAGGGCATGTGATCCGATTGCACCTGTAGCCGCCACGGGTGTTCAAACATTGTTCCTCAGCCCGGCAAGCACTACCGTTCGAACACTCGTTGATATCTATAATCAAACATTTGACAAGTGTTCTTCTCTCTTCATGAAAAATGACCAATTTCATACCATTGCACGTTCGGCCGTCTGGACCAAGGCTATAGCCTTCAGGACAATCGCATTTATAAGATCTAATCAAATATTTAGAATTGAACCAAATAAGGTCTTAATTCTCTTAATATATAAAACGCCCAATGATCAGAAACTTACAATTAAGAATACCATAGGTAATACAGTAGGTAATACAATATAGGATTAATGCATACATAATTATAAGCATTTTATAAATTATTAAATGTAAAATTAATAATATCATTTGTATGAAAGTACCCGTGTGTATTTACACAGTTTCCAATGCAAAGATACCCTTCTTTGACCTGCTCGCACTCATCAATATCTTTACAGGTTCTAATTGGATTGAGATACATTAATATAAGATTTGGAAAGGTAAATTTAAAATTGTAAATATTTAGTCGATATTCGAGTAGAGAGAAAAGTCCAAGACCTTCCGTCAATATTGAGAGAAAGTCCTGATCCACAGGAACACTTGAAAGAACCCCATGTGTTGATGCAGTTTTGTTCGCAAAGTCCAGTGATTGTGGTGCACTCGTCAACATCTTTAAAAAAACATGGAGAGATATTTTACATTGGTAATCAAAGAGGAGATGTCACCTGAGCAAGTTCTATTGTCGTTTCCCTGGGTAAATCCGCTTTTACAGATGCATCTGTATGATCCTGGCGAATTGAAGCAATCAGCGTTGCTCCCGCATACCTTCAACCATTTTAATTTTAAATAGCATCTTATATAATAGTTTTTATTGGTCAATTTTTCGTGTGTTAACATATGGGATTTCATTAGACTTATTAACGAATCTTACAATGAGTTTGGCTTTTAAAAAGGAGCTTTTCTATTAACTTACACCTCCACTGTAACGCGAACATTCATCCACGTCTTCACAGTTTCCAGAAGACACAACGGCATATCTTTACAATCAAATAAACAATGAGATTCTTCCTTTGTTTGAATATACTATGTAATCAAAAATATTCTCCAAAGTAAATTATTGTCATTATTCCATGCCAAATTCCTGTATTTCAAGCTCACAATGAAGCACAACTTGCATTATTACAAATAAGAATCCACATTTTTTACCCTGGTGGGCATTCACATATATAACCGCCTCCACGATTGATACAGAGTTGATTTCCCTTGCAATTATGTGTTCCACGTCCACATTCATCAATGTCTAAAATAAATTATTTAAAATTATTGTAATAAATAAATAAAATTTTTAAACCCAAAGAACTTCAAACTCTTGTAAACTTAAAAATTAGGTTTGGATATTATTTAATAGATATTCTTAATGATTCAATTTTTATTGGATTGATTTAGTAAAGTTTACCAGAGCACTTTGACCCGCTGGGGTCTGGTTCGAATCCTGCAGGGCAAATGATCTTTGCCATGCATTGATAAGAACCTTGAAGATTGACGCAATTTTGATTCGACGGACACACCTGTCGCCCCGTGTCTTGTCTACACTCATCAATATCTGTCGAATAAAAGCTTACCAGTATTGTAACTAGTCAAGTTTCTTATGAATAGTGTTAATATACCAAAGTTAAGCATTTACTAAGAAATTTTCAAAAAAGTTGCCAGAAGGAAAGTAGTAAACTTTTACCTAAACATTCTCCTCGAGCGTTAAACTGATATCCTGAGGGACATGTAGGGCGACATTCTCCCGTAGGAGCAAGTGTTAATCCTGTTGGACAAGTCCTCTGAACCTTTTCGCATCTGAAGGACCCAGCAGTATTTTTGCATTGCCATTCAGGACCCAATCTATGGCAATCATGATTTCCAAAAAGGCATTCATCATTGTCTAATGCATTCAAAGGAGAGAATTATTTCATTATAGATTCGTACTCAACTACATATATATATATATATATATATATATATATATAGTTCTTTGACAATAATGATCAATAGTATTATATTATATTATATTATACATAAAATCAAACTACCCAATACAATTATAATATGAATAATTAACATCTTTCACCTTCGCATTGTCCTGTTTGGGAGTTGAGAGTATATCCAGTTCCACAACCTGTGATTCTGACACAAGAATATGACCCTGGAGAATTATCACATCTTTGAGAAGCTAGGCAATTATGTTGCCCAGTTTGACATTCGTTGATATCTAGAAAAATGCAGGAAAATGGTGTACAATGGAAAAAACTAAATATTTACATAGTTACTAACCGTAGGAAATAAAATTTTAATGTTACACAGTCAAATTAGGAAAGAATAAAAGTTTAACCAAATACAGAATGAGCAATTACCAAGGCAAGATCTTGTGGAGGGATCTCTGTAAAATCCTGGTCGACAGTGACAATAGAAGCTACCAACCGTATTCTGGCAAATCTGACTCGTCTCGCAGGCTCTTCCCTCAAGGCATTCGTCAATGTCAATGCAACCTTCTGGTTGACTCCATCGAAAGCCATTGGAACAACTTCGGCCCTTTTCAAGCTCATTTCCTCGTCCACGATCTTCACTTCGAGCGTCTTCTACATTTTTAACAAAAACAGTAATGTTTATACTTTTTGAAAATATACTGTAAAGGTAATTTGTTGGCAATGGTTGTGACAATTAATACATATGAATAGAATATTTTAATTATATAGTACTTAGAAGTATGAGATTATTTTACCTCGAGTTCGTAAATTACTCGAATCTGGATTATCTGTTATTGAATTGTCAGTGATTGGGAAATCTTCGCTTGAGTCCAAGCCTCCTTCACAACGATAGCCACCAACTTCATTTACACAAGTCTCAGACTGGGAACAAGTATGGGCTCCGGTTCCACATTCGTCCGTGTCTACATTACATTATATTAATAGTAGAGGATAAAAGGAAGAAAGTTGGAATCTCGTTGAATGATACTTATACTTATGAAATAATGTATAAAAATGATTTTAAATTTAGAAATTGACAAATGTCTTCTTTACCAACACAAAGGAAAGTGAAGTTTCTGTTGGGTTCGTAGCCAGGAGGACAAGTGTTGTCTCCATTCTGACTCAATTGATGACATTGGTAACTTCCCGGCACATTCACACAAGACTCTTTCTCAATGAGACAATCGTGAGTTCCTTCGAGACACTCGTCCACGTCTATGTGTATATAATTATGGCAAAAATTAATGGTGATTAAATATGTTTAAATTCCAAAGTATAGTTATAAGGTTTGGGAATAATGGAATTATTGAACCACCTAAGCAGGAACGAACACGGATGTCGAACCTAAATCCGTCTTTACACATAACGTCGCATTCATAGGCTCCCGCTGTGTTTCTACAAACTTCAGCCGATGAGTCACAACTGTGAATTTGCTCATAGCACTCGTCGACATCTAAATAAATTAAAAACACTTTTAAAACCTATATATTTATATATATTCAATATTTTATTTGCCTATTATAGACAAATGTCAAGATCCGATCCCGAAAATGGGCGTTTTAAACGACCACAGCTAGGTGAGCACTAGTTAAAATTGCCAAATGCCGAAATCACATTTAAGTAATGAACAATTAAGTTAGATATTGTAAGGGCATGTTTAATAATGTTCAATTATCTTAGGTTAGGTTAGGTCAAATGCTTTTTGTATAATTAAGCCTTGATTGTACATTACCAATATACGATTTCGGCATTTGGCAATTTTGACTAGTGCTCACCTAGTTGTGGCCCTTTAAAATGCCCATTGAGCATTTTCGGGATCAGATCCTAACACAAATATTGAGAGATATTTACATCTATCAATCAAAATGATTGATAAATGTAAATGTCATTTTTCATTTTGAAGATGGGAACCTTCACAACTCATGGATTCATTGTTGAACTTGTAACCGGCTGGACAATTAAAAACCTTCAAGTCTTCCTTGCTCTGGCAATCAAATCCGCCCGGGGTATTGATGCAAAATTGAACTTCTCTTATGCAAATGTCATACCCTTCCGCACATTCGTCAATGTCTAGAAATTAAATTTCATTGGAACAAAAGGAGATGTTGAAATAAGACTAATTTCTTAACTAGATTCATGATTAGAAGAAAGTCCCATATTTGAAACTTTGCTCCTCGTACCTGCACAATTAGCTGACTCTTCATTATAACGATAACCAGGTGGACATTGAAAGCTTCTCTCGTCCTCCCTTTGAGTCTGTTCGCACAAAAAGGACCCAATGGTGTTCCGACATGTTTTATAAGGGTAACAGGCCCTCGCACCTTCTGAGCTCTCACACTCATTCACATCTAGCCAGTAAAAGGAAGAATCTCGTCATTTGGCTCATTCATTTAATGTAATTCTGTAATTAAATTCAGTAATTAAACAAATAGATTTCACTTGAATTTACCATCACAAACTTGGGTTTCATCATTGAATTGAAATCCAATGGGACAATCGCCCGAGGCTTCGTCAACATCTTCCCTATTTACAAAATGATCGTAGCAATGAATAGGATAGTGAAATTGATAGCATATATATAGGAGATGATCATGTTTGAGTGAGAATTTAATTCAATAAGCAATATTTTGTTATTAGAAGAATGCATTTATGTTATATTTACCTAAGATCATCTCCTCCATCAGTGCAGGTTTTTCTATCGGCCAGAAGAGTGAAGCCGGAATGGCACGAGCATCTATAAGACTTCCCTTCCGACGTGCAGATCTGAGAGCAGAGTTGACCAGGAAAAAGAGCACAAAGGTCGTCGCCCGTCTCTAGCTCCTCGTTCCTCCGGGTCCCTTGAAACAAGAAATTAAGAATGCCTTGAAGAGTAGAAGAAGGAGAGGATACCTGGAGGTTCCGTTGAAGAAGGTCTCGAGTAGCGTCCAGTTCCTCCGGCTTGCAAACAGCATTTCGTGAGCGAATTGTCCCATGGGGGACCAAGGGCGAGACGAAGGGCTTGGAACTCGCAATTGAGGCCCATAGACCCAGCGACGAGCCCAAGCTTGCACCCTTCACAACAGTCCTAAACAGTAAATGAGAAGCAAAAGCGTTTAGGTAATTCTCTATCTTAATTAGAACACACATATACTTTTTGAAAATCTTGGAGGGAATTAGCCTGTAGTTATAAAAATGATTATCATTATAAAATATTTAACTCATCTCATAAATAATCATATGCATCTCATTCATACCTGATGGTAATGTCCGCCCTGTTCACTTTCTTTCGTCGTGCATTCTCGTCCCGCTTTGGCTGTCTCGAGTCCTTGGACGCATTGACGTTCTCTATTTAACATATAAGCACGTAAATTATACTTATTGGAAATGATTCAAAAATATTAAAGACCGAATAAATTCTGTCGAACCCCTACTAAACTAAGTAAATGCACCCGTACATAAAGTGTTGTATGGGAAATTTTCATGTTTAACATTTATTCTTCTTGATGAGGCATTTAAAAGTTTAGAATAACATTAGCAGAGGAGTTCAATTCAATTTCATTTATACAAGATATTGATTATTTATGTGTATTTTATGATTCACAAAATGTAAGATAATGAGTAGTGAAGGCTGAAGAGCATTCCAAGTTGATAAATAATTACAAGTACAATCTTAAATAGCTTAAACGTAGAGGACTGAAAGTCTTAGGGGTTTTTTCATAGGCATCTCGGGATATGTAGTGTGGTCTCGAGTGCATTGTGAGGATAATAAGACGGGAGGAGCAAACAAGATTTCCACTTGCCTGTAGTTTCTCCTACAACAAGCATCGATGGTGGAGAGACAAGGGGCCTGATGCTCTGGCTGGATGCGGGACACAGGACCCGGGTAGCCATCGCACGTTTTGTTCTCCCATGCCCAGCGAACTCCCAGGTTGCAGCACCGGGAGAGACTCGATTCCAATGAGCCTGGAGAGCGTGAGAAAATTTGAGCGGCGGGTCTTACCTGACTCCCTCACCGCCAAGGCCCCCAGGAACACGAGGAGGATCTCAAGCCGGAACAACATGGTTCGTCGGCTGTACGCGAATGTCCCTATCTCTCCTCCCTTATCTCCCCAGATTGGTTGTAAGGAGGGCGAGTGGAGAGGTCAAAAGTCACTGTCACAGTGGAGTAAATGGGAGGTCCTCGTCCCTCCCTCGCCCCTCTATGCAATGCTCTCATGCACATGTATGAAGAAATGAATGATCTCGAGTCACTGGAAACATTTATTCTCTCAGCTCTACTATTAAGGTCTGGGGTGCCAGTCGGAGGCGACGTGTTTCTCAAACAGAGATATCCGACCACCGCTTCAATGTATGGACAGAGATTAAAACCTTACAAACAATTTCGCACGTCTTCATGAGAAAGGGGCCGGAGGAGAAAAGAGGAATGTTTGGAATAGTAGGATGGCCAGAGCTTCTTTTTCTCGTTCAATTCTCAGGAGTTTGTTTCAGAGCACCAAGCGTTTCCTCGATGTTCGAATTGATGTTGTTCACCTGGAAGAGAAAACATTTTCACGATTTCACACATTGTCACATATATATCCTCCACTATGGAGGTAAATATTATTTAATTTTCATCCCCATATATGGATATTTAAAGACTTACAGCGTAAAGTTCGAGAGAGCTGACATCAGAACGAATATTGGCACAATCACCACGAGAGCCAATTCTCCAAATTACAGGAAGCCCATCACGATTCGTGGCATCCATTGGAGGATAAACCCCCGCACCACTGAAACAATAAGTCTTGAGAATCGTCGGGTAAGCGTCAAGAATCCTGTGCAAGAGCTGAACAAAGCTTTCATTCAGGTTCGACGATATGACGAGAAATTCGTGATCCTTCCTTGCATTCTATAAAGCAAAATTTAATCAACAATTACTATTCAATCCTTTTATATGACGTAATAAAATAAATATTAACTCGGAATACCATTAAGGAAATTCATAACTATAAATAAGTATTTTTAATTCTATGTTATATATTATTTCGAATACAAAATGAATTTATACAAGCGGGGTGAGGGCAAATGCTGTTCCTTTCCTCACAACGAGCCCCAAGGCCCAATGCACTAAAATGTAGTCAGTCCAAAGGGATCGCCGGTGGGCGATGTAGTAAGTCTGTGCGGATTTGTGAAGGATGTCAAAGAACCCCATGTATTTCTTATCTAATAATCCATGAATGTGAGGATGGACTTGACTAGCTCCGCCGTGTGGCATACTGTCCCATAAAAGCGTCGGGTACCTAAAAAGGACTGAGATTAACGACTATAATATTGAATTTAATAAAATAATAAATCAACCACAAATTATATTATTGTAATAATTAGAGTTTTATTTATAGCTAGCTATAAAGGACTGTGAGCCCTATAAAGGCTTTTAAGTGGTTTTTTTAAAATTACTTTTGACTCGAATCCATAAGATATGCCTTCCTGAACCATCCTTGACTCGTTTCCATGAACAGATCACGCATCGCATCAAAGGAAATGTTAAAAGGATTGTGTTGGAGTGGAAGAAAGAGACCATGGAATTTTGCCAATTTGAATAAATTGGATCCGCTCGCCGAATACGCGTTTTCAATCCTTTTGAAAATTACATTACTGATTAATTTAAAACATTAGACTTTATACATATTTGAAGTAATAAAGATAAAAGGTAGATCTGTTCCGTATGGCATAATAGTCATTTAAAATGAAAGAGAAAATACTTTTATATTTGGCATTTTTAAGTGAAATTAGTACATACCTTCCGAATACATCTTCTGCGGTAAAGTCTTTGTATTTACAGAAATCGCAGTTTTCCTCTGAAGTTTTAATCAAGTCTTTAATGTAGTCCAGCGGATCAATTGGAGATTTAGATTGAGGCCTTTTGGCACGAAGAGGATTGTAAATACTTTCTTCTCCAGTCAGCTTGTTCACAACTTTGTATACTTTCTGCAATAATTAAGAAACGTTAGATTAATCAGCAGAATTGATTTTTATAAATAAATCTATTTAGAAGGTTGATAGAATTGAAATAGTATATATATATATATATACACCATTTGTTACTTTAATTTTTTGTGTTCTATGAAAACTTGCGAGTTTGGCTTGAAATATACATAAAAGTTAAAAATGAAAGTCATGGCCTCATCATTAATATTGATAAAGCCTAAAATCAAAATCAAGTTTAAGCCTAGTTGAATTCTACATAATGCTTTATATGTAATCTTGTGAACTTTTTTCACATTCTTAACTAAAAATATATTATTAGCAATGTTTAGATCATTAGTATTAGAAAACAACTTACCTGGTTTTTAATTTCCTTAAAGAGATTTTCATCATTTCCAAGCCATGACTTGACTTTAGATTGGAATTTTTCTGGTAGAACTAGAGGTGACTCAATGAGATCAAAGTCAAATATTTTGTTAAAGATAAATTGAAGTTCTTTGCACTCCTGTTGCTCATTCGACTTCAAGAGTTGAATCTTTTCATAAATATCTTCAATTGATTTTCCATGAATTTCATTAAAGCAATTGCGACGATACGTTTTCTAAAATAATGATTAGATTAAACTCATCATCGACATCCATCGTAACTTAGATAGACTATAATTTTTAAAACTTAAATAAACATACATTTATTAAAGAAAAAATTCTTTATAGTGAATATTTTTGTTAAAAAAGAGTTTAAATAATGTCTTATTTCATCAATCACAAATTTTTTATCCAGAAAAAAGCGATTGCTTTAAAAATTACTTAATTTTTCTTCAAATTAGTCTCGAAATATACATATATTAACGATTGCAGTTATAATTATTGAATGTGGGTGAAAGTTATTTTAAATACCTCTGGAATTAATGGAGTGCTGAGATCATGTGGCGACGAATGTCCAAGTTTTGGTATTTCAAATGAATGATCATGTGCAATTACAGGTTGAAGATTTGAGTCCCAAGACCCAGCGTTCGTTCTTGTATAATATAGGAAGATCGTGACGAAGAGGACCATGGAGGCTAAGAATGTTAGCCATAATGATTTACGGTGCCTCATCTTGAATGATCCCGAGGAGCTTTCATTTGGCAAGTAAATGTACATTCCAGGTCAATTCAAATCTATCAAAACAGACGATAAGAACAGATGATAAAAATCGATAAATAATTTAGAAAAGATAAGATTCGATTATTTTAAACTCATACCTTTGCGTGCATATGATGGACTTGGAGTATAAGGTGTTATAAAGTTAATACATGACGACTGTTTCAAATCTATCTATGAAATTGGAGTATTGGCATTAATGTCTTCTTGAATTAATTTCTAAATGTAAAATGTAAGCTCTCAAGGTCAACTACGTTTAACTTTCATTGCGACGATTGACGATAAAGGCGTCGTCTTTCATTATAAATATTAATTTTGGTGATGTATAACAAGATATGAATCGAGATAGAAGAGCTTAAATGAATTTGTCTTAGTTAATCGATGTTAAAACAATGATAGTCTAAAGACAAAGATGATTTCAAAATTTAATGACTTTGTGACAGCATTTAAAATTTTCTATGCCTTCGACGTACTGCACTGGGAAGAGCATAATTAAAAGGCTATGTGAGTTGAGGACCGAAAAATTCAAAAACATGTTCCTGTTTTTCTGCATGGATGAGATAAGGGAGCATATGGTGAAAATTCCTTCTTGTTCCATGGCGTCAATGGTTTCCCTGGGCCTCTTCCCGGCCTCCGCACTTCGTCGTCCTTCCTCGTGGCTGTGCCAAGGTTCGTGAATTTTTAATTATCGAATAATTAAACCCTAATTAAGCTACCATTCAACTTTAATTTACTTATCATTCTATGGGCATTGATCTAGTCTTTCCTTTTATTGTAGTTACTAGACGGGTCATCAGAGCGAATTTCTCAAATCTTGGATTTCATTCCAACATGAGTGGGAATGGGGATTCTCGAAAGGAAAGTCTGACGGAGCAGGCCAAGCGGTTAGCCGCCAACAGGGCTGTTGATGACTGTCTCAAGGTTAGGTTACGCTTAATTGATCGTATATGATACATTTATTCATTTTTAAATCTTTGTGTTCTATTAGGATGAGATGGTAATTGGTATTGGGAGCGGGTCTACAGTCGTGTACGCAGTTAGAAGAATAGGTATACTATATAGCATTTCCTAATTGCTTGATACCTTAATATAAGGAAAGCATTTAAATCTTAATTTACTCATTCATTGTTATTTCTTTGAGTAGCCGAACGTGTGCGGGCTGAGACTCTTCGTATCGTCTGCGTCCCGACTTCTTATCAAGCGAAGAATCTGATCATCGAGCATTCTCTCCCGCTCAGCGATCTCAACGTTAATCCAACTGTATAATAATACTCAATTATATACTCTCTTAACGATGGGTTAAATTGATATAAAGATTACCTAATTATTACAAATGTATTATGATTAGCTTGATCTTGTCATCGACGGCTGCGACGAATTTGACTCTGAAATGAATCTCATCAAGGGCGGCGGTGGTTGCCTTCTTCAAGAAAAAATCGTTGCTTCTGCTTCAAAGAAGTTGGTCATTGTGACTGACTACACGTAAGACATTTTAAAACACGAATATCTTCTACAAATTACAAACTTATCAGGATTTTTTGAATTACAATATTTATAATTAATTAACATTACGACCTTTATAATTATTTATCATTAAAATAAGATTTTATTAATTTCAGAAAGAATTCTGAATATCTTGGTCAAAATTGGAAGAGGGGATTGCCCCTGGAGGTAGCTGAGATGGCCCACCGACATGTTATTCTCAAGCTGTTGAACATGGTACCACATGACCCCAGTGACAGTCGTCAAACTGAGCTTCGCCAGGCTCTTAAAAAGGCTGGTCCTGTCATTACAGATTTGGGGAATGTCATCGTTGACTTCCAAATAGGGGAATTGTTAGCAAAAGACACTTTGACTTCTCCGGCAATCTTGGATGAGTCTCTGCACAAGATCCCTGGTAATTCTTAATTAAATATCGAAAAAAGACTGATAATTAATTATTTGAAGACTTAGGAATTAATGAATTAGGAATTATTTTAGGCATTCTTGAGACTGGGCTCTTCATCAACATGGCTGACGCCATTTACATTGGAAGTAAGACTGGCGATGTTGAAGTCATGAAGGTGCTATCAACACGTGCATTGTCCGTTTAAGCCAATATGATTAAATCCAATTATCATCAATAAGACTGACTGAGCTAATTATGATCTGAAATAAAAAAGGCACAAGAATTAAATAAAAGCCTTTTGTCAATTTATTTGCATCAAATGGCGAGGCTTTAATATGTAGAAATGTTCAGAGCATTAATTATATATAAATAATTTACACAAGTACAACGAGGGAAAGCTAGAGGACAATTTTGCTACTACCGAATCGGAGTTTTCCATATATAAAATTACAAATAATTTTAGTTGATAATTTAAAATTAATATAGGGGATGCGATGCTTGTAGATTGAAGTTGTTTGATTAGTCAACTGGAGTTTGAATGACGATGAGAGTGTAGAGTGCATCTATATAAATAAAGATAAATTAATTATGGCTTATTAATTTGCAGCTAATTACAAAAAATGCAAGGCCCATAATTAAGCATGTTTGACTATTCTTGGTGATTAAATAGGCCAGTACCTGGAGCGACGAGGATTTCGTGTTTCTTCGTACGGAGACGGATGAATGAGAGATCATTAGTAACATCGAGTTCCTTGATCATCGAGCGAGCCTTGTCGATGAACTGTTGAACTTGTGCAGCGTAATGGACACTCACAGCATTATCCAAAGTCGTCTTGATGGGAGCCCCTTTGAATCACCAGATAATTATGAGAAATGGGGAAAATAAAACCATTAAAAGGAATATTGATTTTCTTACCCTCGTTGTTCATGACGATGAGTCCCTCAACACCTTTGTGCCCCATGATTCGCTTCATGGACTCCTCCACTTCGGTAGACTAGAATAATAATAAAAATTTTGAAATGAGGTCAAGACAGAGGTCAAATAATTAAATTTAACACGACCATGATGAAGAATCTGATTTTCAGCAGACAGAGAGATCCGAAAGAAGACCAGAAGATTTGCTCATCTGACAGAGAAGAAGCAATTTATAGCTCAGGTCTTTCAAAGTATCAAAGTGCCTCATTATTTTTCTTTCAAACCAAAGATTCAATTCTGCACAACTTAACTATGCATGATTGAATGATATGTAAATTATGTTACTCATTACGAATTACAAATGCGAATTATGCAACAAATAATGAGAAATATATGCAATGTGCTGCAGTCAATTTATTTTGGATGATAAATAATCATTGATAATACTATAAAATGCATTTAAATCAGATGAGCACAAAAACAAAAAGCATAAATAGAGAATAATTAAAAATGGAATTAAAACTGTCCTTAATAATCGAATACAAACATATATTTTAAAGAGACCGGAAGATTGGATGTTCAATTACAGAAACAATAGTCAAGACATGAAATTAACAAATTAATATTTCGATAAATTACATAAATAATGGACAAGAAAATTTTAAAACTAGTTTAACAACCATACCTAATATAGTTATATAACTTCCTATGCATTGCGAATGAATAAATATTTGTTTAAATTATTGCACCGTACTTACATAGAAATAGATTATCTAAATGTTAGCCCTAAATTAAAGGATTTCGAGATCACAATGACGAATTTCAGGATGTTCTCTCTTGAGAAAAGTTTCGATTCTATCAATTTCAGCTCCGAGAGTGTCCACGATGTTTTCTCCATGATTTAACATAAAGTTTTCCAGTTCCTCTTCCGTTTTTAAATTCTTAACCTCCTATAAGAGAATAATTCAACTATTAGGAAACCCATTCTTATCAAGAATCATCTATAGGTAATCACGTCATACGTTGAGAAGTGCGGTGAGATTCTGTTTATCAAGGTAAGACCGACTGAGTTCTCTTCCATCGAAATCGACCTCAGCTTTGTAGCGAACCAAAAGATTTCCCATGTCAATTCCCTTGACATCATGCACGGCTCGAATCATCACGTCTTGCTCCAACTTCTCGTTGATCTTCTCAATGCTCTTGCGAGGAATCGATCTTCCAACAAGGGCTGCACTGTTTGAGTATATTATAAATGAAGCAACTCCACCTGCCAAATGAACAAAATTCAATCAAGCTAGTTCGGAACAAAGTTAAGATAAATTGAGTTTGACATAATGCTATTTTGTAGAAATTACATGATGAGACATTTAATGGTCAAATTAAAAATAATTCTTAAATACCTAACAATCCACCAATGACGAGAGACCCAATGGCATCAGGAATGGGTGAGCCAATGACGGCCGTCAGACCCATGCAGATGGCACAAATACCAACACCCGTTACGGCTGCCGTGTCTTCAAGTAGAACGACGTTGAGTGACGGATCTCTTCCTCGAATGACTTTATGAAAAATTAAAATTAGGATTCATTTGTCAATTCATTCTAACAACTAAATATGAGAATACTCACTGAATTCTTTGAAAGTAATGTTGGCCTCTTTCGCTCGCTTCTTTACAGCAGAAGTGGCCATAAGAAGAGTAGCACCTTCGGAGACTAACGAACCACCCAAAATGAAAAATGCCTAAAAAGAATTTCAAACGTGAAAATGGCTTTATACACACATGGGATGCTACACTGAAGAGTGAGAAAGAATGGATAGGATTTTTTACCCAATAAAAGGATTCAACTTGGTCAGGATGCAAAAGTCCAACAATTCCGTGATAAATCGAAAGCCCTGAGCCAACACAGAAAATCCCAACGCCGGAAATGAGCGAAGCGACATGTCTCATGTTTGAGTATCCGTATGGATGATCTACATTCGCTCGCTGCGTCGATTTGTGGATCCCATACGCCAATATGCATTGATTTATCGTATCAGCCATGGAGTGAATGGCTTCGGCAAACATACTATGAGATCCAGTGATGAACCATGCTCCAAGTTTAATTACAAAATTCATCCCATTTCTAAAAACGAAGATGATAATTAGTCCAAATAACCAATTTAGCACAATTTGGTTTAAGCTTTTTTGATAATTGAAGACTTGCATAAGAACGGCCGTTACAACAATTCTTCCAGATCCAGTCATTAGATTGGATAAAGAGCTTAAATTCTCGTTGATGTCCCATTGAGAAGTCGCTTTCTCATATCTCTTTAAAATACTTTTATATGATGACTCGGCTAAATTTATATAAAAAGGAATTTAAAAATATTAATAATTTTTAATAAACTTAAATGGGTAATATAAAGTTTATTATATGAATGACTGAAAAGATACTATTAAAGTATAAAAGTTTATTTGTCACCTTCTTGAATCTCAATTGGATTTGACTCTCTTCGTTGTTTCTCCTTTTCAATTTCGGCTATGCTTCCCCAAACACTCACAGCTCTAATAAGAAAATGGTAAAAAATCCTTTATTTGTCAAATTATTCAAATGGCTTTCAAGTAAAAAAAATGGTCAAAATGACTTGGCCTCACTTGTTAATGACATCTCTTCTCCAGTGGACGACAATCGGAGGTTCGTTTGCGTGCGGAGATCTCCTCACTGTCTTCCTCAAAGAGTCCAAATGAAGCGGACTTAAGAGAAAATCCTCTCTAGCTCTCGATGACGTGATGAAATTTCGATCCATCGACTTTTGCCTCCGCTTCTTCGGAACAGCCTTTTGCTTGTCTTCTTCTTCAGCGTTCTTATTCGGGTCGCTCGTGGCTCCTCCAGGAATTGTCAGAAGAGGGTCTGAAGGCTCTAGAGGCACATTGGTTGTCGTCGTTGTGGTGTTTTGACTAAATCGTCGACAACTGCTTATGCACACGATCGGAAGTTTGTTGAAATCCACATTCCTTCTCTTGGTCAGCATGACAACATTTCCGAAGTCGAATCCATGAAAGAGCCTGAAATATTTATTGTTTTTTTTAAATAATCAAGATTCAACAAATCATTCTTAAGTGTTTCTCACTTTTCAAATGTCATTCGCTATGAAAATGAAAATTACAAAAAAGTCATTTGGTTAAATTGGATATATATATATCAAATTGAAAGATTTGCTTAAAAACAAATGACTTCAACTCTATGATAACTTTCATATTTTTACCTCATTGTTGAGGAGAATGAGAGGAAGGCAAACTGTTAGAAAATGACACTAAGAATATGCCATTTGACTCGAAGGATTTCTTGCTAATATGAGCAAAGGAGGATTCTATATTTGCAAAACCAGCAAAAGTAATTGACTCATCATCATATGCAATGGAAAGCATAGGAAGAAAAAGATCCCATCTGGCGCCCTTTCTGTAAGTTGGAATAAAAACTGCAAATTAACGACGTTTATAAATATAGCAGACATATAATTCATATCTATATAGGAATTCTTCAATTAGAATTGTATATAACTACACTCGTTAGTTCTTAGTTGGAATTATGTATGTTAGCTTTTAGTTCAAAAGATGCTGGTCATAATTTCAATTTGAGATAAAATAAACTAATAACCGTGTATTTATTTGCATTAAATATTTTCAACCGAAAATGAGCTCTTGTTAACGGAATCTATATTTCATTTTCAAGAAAATTGTGTTTCAGAGGATATGTTTTGATGGGGGATGATTGTCTACACAAATGCAATGCACAAATAATTACTAGAAACTTTAAATATTATAGAGAAACAATCAACAGCTTTAAAATGGTTTAAAGTTGATACTGTTGGCTGGACATTGTAAATACTTAAATACACATTTTACATTTATATATCTATATCTGCATGCACTACTTTGTTTAACATTTCAATTACATTCACTGTGTGCCATGAGATTAATAAAACTAAATACAAGAATGTATGTAATTAGTAATTATGTAAGCGATTTTTTACATACGATGAAGATAATATTGAGGTTGTCTCATTTCATTATATGCATACATGCATTCGAATAGTCTAACCTTATCTTGTACCGAACTCAAATTACTCAAAAAATCTAATACGAATAATGTTGTGAGTTTTTAAGTTATTTGTAACTTTGTATTTAATAGGCTTTCTTTTAAAATTTAAATATTTCTAAAATTCATTTCATGATACTTCCCTCCTGTCCTGTCTGTTTAGTGTTTAATGGTAATATTCATTTATTGTTAATACATAATATGATTGTAAACCTTGTTATATGTATACCCTATGTAAAATATATTTCTCTTTCTCTTCTTTCTCTCCATTCACTGGTCATTTCCTCATTTCTCAATGTTCTAACATTAAACAATAAGTTCTCGTAATAGCATGCAAGTATAATAAACTATAACTGTAGCTCAAGTTTAGACATAGCGATAAGAAAATCTCATACTTCTTCAACACCTGCCTACACCAAATAAATGACATTAAACCTTAATTGAATATAAAAGTTGTATGAACTCTTGTCATTGAAGCATTTGTGCAATTCCTTTTTCCTTTTTCTTGCATATTGATTTTCCAACTCAATTACCGATCATTTTCTCCAAATAAGACTACATAAGTTGAACAATGCTTTGGGACGAGTCTTGTATTTACTGCCGAAGAGGCGAATATCATTATTTTCATCATTACATCCTTGACTTTGAGACGGATCCAAGAACAATTGCTCGAAGAGCCAAACAGTTAGCTTATGGCTTTCGAACTATTGAGCATCAACAGATATCTCACATCCCTAAGTAAGCCCTTTTATTTTCTATCACTATCTGTACTTATGTAAATGTAACAAATGAATTAATTGTACATTTGCTTAATTGTTAAATAATGTGTCCCTTAAGTTGATAGTCATTAAACTTGAGCGACAATAATTGATAAGAAAGTCAACTTACAAAAGATTAGTTAAGTAGTCGCTCATTTAGAGTGAAATGAAGAATAAAATAGTAAGACACGATTAATAATAATGAGATTACGATCTGATAAGTAATAATTGAAAATACTTAATTTTAAAAGACTACCAATATTGAGTATTTGGCATTGCTATTGGAATTGCATAGGATTTTACAAATAGTAGGTAAAACCTATTTACTTTCCGTAAGATCTCCTAAGATAGGTATTTTAATTAAATCATACTATGTGATGAGGAAGAAAAGTACCTATATTGGGATTTAATACAAAGTTATAGCTTAAATATTTTAAACTGGTAAGAAATACAAAAATATTACCTTCTAATTGCAACATCTTTAAAGGTAATTTTATTTTATATATTTTAGAGACGATCGGCCCATTCAATGTCCAAAGACGCCCACAATTGAACAAAAGTGCAGTAGACGGGACTTCGATGCTCAGATCAAACGTTGGCGTAAACGACTTCACACTTGGACCAAGTCAAAGGCGAAAACTGAACAAGAAGAAATCTCAAAGAAGTCAGACAGGTTGACGTGGATGTAAATCAAAATGGCTAATGAAACGGTATCAAATACAAATATTGCGACTCGTGAATTGTGATAATTACCTAAGTATTTACTTTTAGGTATGCATATATACAAAGTCATTCAATACGTAAAAATAAAAAATGATTGAATAATTAGTCTTTAATTCTCTCGTGTTTAATATAAATTTTATACTACATACAAACTCATATAACTTCTTTAATGCGACTCTAGTCTCAAGTTAGGTATTACTAATATATTAAATATAAAGAATAAAATTTAAATATTTTTTCCCTTTATTATATCAACTAAACACCCATTAAGTTAGATGTAAGTGATTATATAGGTATGCATGTATGTACGCTTTGCATTCTCAGCTATTTTTATTAAATGAGCTAAATTCAAGTCAAAGTTTATTGAACATTAAAGTACAGAGGATTCATTTCTTTGGTTCATATAGGCCTTGTAACTATGAATATTAATTTATTTATTTTACACATTTATTTTTTTTATTTTAAAAATTTTTATAAAGTCAAATTATTTCAAAACGTTTGTGAATAACTGTTAGAAACAAAGTGTTTGATGAAGCCCAATTTCAACATTTGCTTTAAATCTCGAAATAAACATTAAAAATTGATTGATTTCTTATAATTACAGTTATTTTTTAACATCCTATGTGAACCAAAGAGATGAGACGTCTTTATAGGTAATATACACTTTCCGATGTATAACAATTTGCATTCAATCTTCATGTCTAGGTATTTGGAAATTTAAAGTTAAATTTTTGATAAAATATTAAGGTAGGCACGTCGAAGAACCCTTTTACATGAAGAAGTAGAGAGAAGTACAAATATTTGAAAGGCCTCACTTTAAACTTTTAAACTCATTGTCAGTTATAATTCTAACTTTAATTGATAATTATAAGTATTACATAAGTATGTAATACGGAATGATACATCAATATGACTGTAGTTGTAGAATTATTTGACATTAAATAGAATTTCTAGCTTAATTATGAAGACGGAAATGGTGAAATCATTTCACAGCTTGATTTACTAAAAAAAAGACCCAAATTCTAATTTACACCAAAACATCATGCAGTATCCCAAACAAAACTTAAGAATTAAAATGGTAACTTAAAGAGACATTCAAATAGATTTCATTGCAGCTTTGTAAATTATTTTAAATTTTCATTTTTATTACAATTGGAACGTGATATTTATTTTTTAATTTACACTCAAAGCAATTTTTGATTAAAATTGCCTTGCGTTATTCAGTTATTACTAAATATTAGTTCTATATTCATAATAATTTTATTTACTTAATAGGCTTCAACAATCAGCATGGAGTCTGCATATATTTCTTAAATTAAGATGAAATATTTCCAAAATGCTTTTTCACTTCTTCAAAAACCTGAAATGAATTAAAAATATGGAATAAATTTTGTGGCATGTCTTGTTTATTTCTAAACTATTACAATTAGTTCAGAATGCTTGTAAATATTTTTTATGAAAACCAAAATATAG
>VJMY01000369.1:0-76845 GCA_009869795.1 Neelides sp. FZ-2019 | reverse complement strand
ATACTAATTCGATTATGCTAATCACGAATCTCAAGTCAATTTGAGGCGCTCTTGCAAAATGACAAAGTTAGGGACATTTAAAGTTAAATATTGAGAGTTAGATTGGAACGGAGCATTTTACTTTAAATGTCCCTAACTTTGTCATTTTGCAAGAGCGCCTCAAATTGACTTGAGATTCGTGATTAGCATAATCGAATTAGTATAAAAACATCACCTATAATTTTGAAATTTGGAGGACAGGTTAGGTTAGGACCTGTTCTTCAAAATCTAGTGCCAGCTGCCTTACTTCAGCCGTATTTAGCATAATTTAAATGATTTTATGATTCATTGAATAGTTAAATAGCATTATAGATGAAATAACTGTATTGAGATTAATTACGTTGTTAGAAATGTTGAGTCTTGGTCGAGGAACCGGGATGGGGCGATTGACAATCACATCCTGAACTTCGTCAGAAGAAGATGATGCTGAAGAGAGTGACTTTCGCCTTGGAAGAGGTTCTGGAACCATCCACTTTGTTGACTCCATGGTCCTAAATACAATTTATAGTGCTTACATTTTAATTTAGCTTACAACTAAAGATTGACAGGATTTACTTCAAATCTCGTCAATTTATAATGAGACAGTGAAAGCGAAAGCCCATTTGAGAAAACAATAATAAAGAGTTGAATCCTTACCGTTGAATAAACACTTCAATGTGAGATTATGCTATATGAAATAATAATAAAATACAAATCTGATTGAAGATCCTTATTAGTTAATTGTACAAGAAATATCGGGAATTTTGAAGAGAAATGAGACTCTGAAGGATGTGGAGGAAGGGGTGAAAGCCTCGCGCATGTCCTTCAAGTGAAAGCAACAACATCGATTGACAGGACACGGGAAATGGGAAAAAAACAAAAATGAATGGAGTAAAAATGCTAACTTGTTATAATTAAACCCGACGACACGTCATCAAGTCTTCATTCAATTGCTATCAAATTATACTAACATTAAGTTTAAGCATGGTCCTTATTACCTAAATTAAAAATTCATTGTTGAAACAATAAAACTTATTTACTTACTCAACATTATTATCGTAACTTTATTTAATAAATAAAATCTTTGGAGCATATTTAATATGCTTATTTATATTTTAATAATTTGTAAGAAATTGATAATGGGTAGTAATTAGAATATGAAATGTTTCATTGTTAAAGGAGTGTGATTGTTTCATTTGCATTATTGCTAAATTGCAATAGATAAATTAGGGGTCAAATGAGACATTTCATGGGATGCCATCTCGCTTAATATTGTACGAGGAGTGGGAGTTCTTAAGCACCTTCCACGCCGACCATCAGGACGAGTGAGTTTTTCTACTTGATCCGGCTAGTGACGAGAACGAGAACGGCAAAACCATGTTGATGCCCAAAGGAAATCGGAGGAAAATCTACGAGCAGCTCTTCAATGAGGGTGTGATGGTGGCCAAGAAAGATTTTCACGCCGCCGAACACCCGGAACTCGAAGGAATCCCTAACCTTCATGTCATTAAGGCCCTTCAGGTAATTTATTAATTTGACCCGATTTGAACCCATTTTTTAGTTTAGGAAGGTTTTTCATTTTAATAATATATTGTGGTTGAGTATTGGATGAATTATTATTTCATATTTTTATTATTTCAGAGTCTAAAGAGCCGAGGGTATGTGTCAGAGCAGTTCGCCTGGCGGCATTATTATTGGTACCTCAAGAACGAAGGTATCCAGTATCTCAGGGATTTCCTCCATCTTCCTGGAGAGGTAAAGTTAATTATAATTAATTATGAACTATTGCTAAAAAAAAGTATAAACAATCTCGTTTTTGGAAAATGTCCAAATTGTCCAACTTTACGGCGAAAAATTCCTGAACTAATATAAAAGATATTTCACTTTTGGGTTTAAAAGTTGATAAATTATATTCATTATAGATTAAGCTTTTTAAAATGCTTAATGTTAACTTAAAATTGTTTGGATATAAAAGCACTGTATTTTTCTAGATTGTTCCTGCGACACTCCATCGTCAAGCTAGAACGGAAACGGCCAGGCCTCGTGGTGCAGGTCCACGTGGAGACTCATCAAAGTCCACCGACGATAGGGGCTCTTACAGACGTGGAGCTGGAGGAGAAGGAGACAAGAAGACGGAAGTTGGTCTTGGAGGAGCCATGCCAGAATTCGTAAGTACAATTTAAATATAATTAAAAGGCTTGTTAGGGTAATTTCGATTATAAATATTTTGTTCTTTAATGGATTTTCCAGAGAGGAGGATTCGGACGAGGAAGGACCGAACGTCCTCAAGAATAATTTACAAACAGGAATAATAAATGAACTGTAATCTTCTATGAAAAAATCATTTGAATAGTATTTATTATTATCATGAAATTATAATATAATTATGTCATAATCATGAAATTAATAGAACGATTTCGAGTGGAATTTTTTTTAATTAAAATCAATTTAAATAAACAGTCATAATAAATAAACTTGCAGAAAATTAAAGGGAAAAATGTAAAATAAACTCCGCGACATAGTAGTAGAAGTCAAGTTAATCAAAGTAAAACTTAAATCGTACTACATAGTTGGTTATTACATGGAATACTACAATGAATATTTCCAAAAGTTAAAATCATCACTAAAAGTTAATTAAATGGTGAAAAATGAATAGAATAAAAACGCAAAATATCATTAACGTCGATTAAATCTTGGATAATTTCGAGTGCTGCGCTTCCACGGAGCGAGTATGATTGGATCATCGGGTGTTCGAGCTGCAGCAGCCTTAATTGCATATTCTTTGTCTTTGGTGGTGTAACGAGCACTGAAGAGTTTGTTCAAGTCCGCCTCTTCTTTTTCTTCCTTAGACATTGGCTTCTCGGATGGCATAGGATATTCCGGCTCCGAGTCCGATTCACTGGGTTCTGGTTCGGTCAATTTTATCATCTTATGTGGCTCCGAGTCCGAGTCACTGGGCTCTGGTTCGGTCAATTTTATCATCATATGTGGCTCCGAGTCCGAGTCACTGGGTTCTGGATGGGTCAATTTTTTCGTCTTATGTGGTTCCGAGTCCGAGTCACTAGGTTCTCGTTCTGCCACTTTCCTCTTCTTCAATGGGAGACCTGGATAAGAATCTGATTCGTTTGAATCCGATTTATCCGATTCTTCGGTTGATGCCGATCGAGCTGATGACGCCATTTCTAAATATTAAATTAAAAGATCATTTATAAGTAAACCAAAATGTTAAATAGATAGCTTTCTTTTAATTCTTTGCTTCGATTAATCTAATAACTATGTAATGGATTTAATTGACAATTAATCCATAAAACCATTAATTAATAATTAATTAGTCTTAAATATTCAATGAACTAGAGATTAACATTACGATTTCATTATCACTTAAAACAAGCTATAAAACTATTATAATAGAATTTAAAAAAAACTTTATAATTTTACCTTTTAATTCCTTGTAGTTTAATTTTCTTTAACACTCGTGAAAAGTATATTATACGGATAGAAGCAGATAATAGGAATGACTTACTGGTCAAAAGAACCAAATTATATTAATTGGAATTTGATGAGAAATAAGAGGAAATTAAGAATAAGATGCACACGATGAGCAACACAAGAACACACGAGCACGAGCGAAGGAAGAATGAAAAGAAAGTAGAAGCCGTGATTTTATAGCGATTTTAAAACGTACAGGCGCCAAGCCTTTATGCTTGACATTGACATTTTATAGAAAAAGTTCCAATTACAAAGATAAAGCCTTAAGTTAATTAAGGATGAAGATTGAACCAAATTAAAAATCATAAATTCATATTCAGTTTTCTATATTCATAAAAAAGTATCTATCAAAGTCTTTGACTTAAATGACCATATAATACAAATAGAATGGCAAATTATGATGTAGAGGAACTTCGAAATCGAATTGCTAACCTCGAAAATCTGACCTTTTCCACTTCAGGGGTCAAAGGAGGAATTGACAGAATATCAGAATTAGAAAACCTTCTTGCCTCAAGTGAAATTGAACATCAATCACTATTGTCAAGTCATGAAGCAAGCCTCATTGCACACAAATCCCTTTCAATTGACCTCAACGAAGAAATCCATAGACAAAAATTGGAGATTAAGGAGTACAAGGCAGCTTTGACCCTTGCCATTCGTGACAAGAATAAAGCCGAAGAGCGAGCAGAAAGAGTTGAAGGTATTTGATTCACAATAATTGTAATCAAACTAATGTCCAATTATTTATGTTTTTCAGCGTATCTGTCAACGCTTCCAACGAGGGAAGAAGTTATTGAAGCTGAGGAAAAGGCTGCGCTACTCCTTGCAAGAAACGAAGTACTAGAAGAAAGACTGATTAAAGCTAGAGGAAGAGCTGGAAAGCTTCAGGAAGATCTTTTCCATTTACAAGAGCTTCATGAAGAAGCATTAATTAGGTGAGAGCAAATTCAGTTTGAATGTTTAACTCATAATATTTAGAATTATGTTTTAGTTATTATAGTCTTCATTAAATTGATTTTTCAATATTTACTAGATTGGAAGTGAAATCAAATGATGAAATAGATGATGGTGGAATGTTAATTGAAGCACGACGTCTTAAGACGCTTGTCGAAAACCTGAGAAAGAGAGATGAAAAATCGTCATCTGAATGCAAAGAATTGAGAGGGAAGATAGAAATGCTCTCCTTCGAAAGGGATAAGAAAGATGAAGAGCTTTACCAAATGGACGCTTCTCGAAAAGCGAGTGAAAGAGCTTTGCAAGGTAATGTAAAATTTGAATCAGAGAATCAATGAAAAATACTCTCATAATTATTTTTATACGCTAAAATGACATTGTTGTCCAACTCAAATTGAATTATTTTAGAATCCCTCTCTGCCCTTGCATCAAAAGAAGAAGAGCTTGAGAATGTTTTAGAAGAGCTGAAAGCCGCGAAGGATCGAGAAGAGGATGCGAGTTCAATGAAAACTTTAATGGTCCAATTGGATCTTACGCTTTCAGATCTATCTCGACTTGTCGAGCTCGCTGAAGAAATGGTAATGGGGAAAACTCCTGATGTAGATCTCCTACTTGGAATTCCATCTCATTCTAATGAACCCGACGAAGAGTTTTCTGTACTAAAGGCAATTGTAACAGTTGGAAACGTTCGTAGGAGAGGTAAAGGATGAACCGATGATCATAGCTATTAAATAATTATTATTTATCATTCATTATTTAATTTCTAAAATTTATTTTAGTTGACGAAATCCGAGAAAAGTTTGGAGAAGTCTATGGTCGATTACTTGGGAGTGATTTGGAAAATTGCATCCTTCAATAAACAATACTTTAAACTGTGCATGGTCCGTTCCGTTGTATTTTTAACCATATTTTAATACAAAGTGCTATATTATTATTTTGTAATAATAAATTAACAATAAATGGCTATATATGCAATAAAATTGAAGATATTTGAATAAGATATTGTAATTTAATTCATTTTGTCGTTTTATAAATGATCGAGATAATAGCTAGCACAATGATAAATATATTTATTTTATACAATTATATAAGTATTTAATTAAAGAACAATCAATAAAATTAATTTAAATAATGTACATTAAAATTAAGTTGTAAAGGTAAAAACCGCGCGGTTAAAAATCTCGTGAGCGTGTTTATAGGGCTTGTGATGCATGATTTCTTTGCCGTTCTTTCTCTGCAAGTCGAGTGGAACGACGGGGCGGACGATTTCCCTCATCAGGTTCGAGGCAGCCGACAGTCTCTTCATCGGAATCAATGTAATGGCGTCCTTCGTACGTCCACAGGCCCAAACTATTGTCCCACTATTTTTAAAAATGGGAAAATATTACATATGATTAGTATTAAAATTGGTTAATTTCTTTAAATTTAACCTTTTGAAATGGCCTGGGTACACGTTGATGCCAGTAAAAATCTTTCCAAATTCTGACTTGGCTACATGTTTTGCAAATATGGCCTGGCAACATGTGATGCCAATTAAAATCTTTCTAAATAAATCTCCTATACCAAAAAACCTTCCCAGAATTTGCAAATCCTCACTTCTACAGGCTCCCAGAATTTGGAAAATGTTCTGCGAAATTAAAGCCATAGTTTTGTTCGTCAACTCTAATTTGACTCCCATAAAAATGACAGAAATCTCGACAAAAGTTGCCATGTCAAAGGGTTAAGCCAAGGCAAATGAAGAGAAAATTTTAGTATGCAATTGCAATGTAAATATAATTATAAATAATATGCTTACTGAAGTAGAAACAATCTCAGCCCTGTGTGGATGCCAAGAGACGTCTCGAACGCAGGCCTTGTGTCCTTTTAAAATCTTCACAATTTCTCCAGTTAAAAGGTCGTAAATCACAACCCGGCCAGCAGCACATCCAGTGTAGATCTAACGAAAGGTTAAAAAGTCAGTTTTACAAAATCTAGGAATTTTGCTTAAAAACATTTAAATCATTCAAACTGACATATCTCTGCTCGGTCGTGGCTGCTGGAGAAAACTTTGCTCTTATAAGCGTGTTAAGGACTGAATGACCCCGGTAAGTCATCACGGCCGTATCGCCTTCAAATGGACGTCTCTCAATGCATACTAAAGATAAGAATAATTAGGATCTGTGATGATAAAATAATATCCTTTGACTTCAATAAAATTAAAAATTACGTCTTTTCGGAACTCGTTGCCACCTGAAATAAATAATAAAATCTCGATTATATAAATTGCAAGAGTAGGTAATAATAGTTGAGCCATTTCGAGAAAAGTTGTTTAGGAATAAAGAAAAAAGCTACCTGTAGTCCCAAGATTGCTCTATAACTGCTCGGCGTGTATTTCGGACGGCTTGGTCAGAAGAAAACAGCCGCATGTCCCACAATTTGATGCTTTGGTCTTTGGAGTTGGTTAAAAGGTAGCGACCGTCTCTTTTGCCTTGGACGTATGTGATTCCGTCAATGTGGCCTGCGAAGATTCCAACAGGTCTTGGATCATTTTCACTCAATGTTCGCCTATCCCATACCTAATACAATAAAAATACAAATAGTAGATTTTTCTTTTTTGTAATGTATAAAATGTAGGGCTCATTTTTATAGATGATAAATAAAAAGACTAAGAGCTAACCTAAATCATTTTATATTTACCTTGCATAAGCCATCATCCGCAGCAGAATAAAGAATATGCGAAGACTCGTCAGCAAATGACACTGAATTTACGTCGTCTTCATGTCCTGCGATCTGAAAAGAATTTTGCATTCTTCATTCTCTTCGTTATCAGTGTTAATGTAAATTTTTATTAAATTCATTGAAAATACTAACCTTCAACACTCGTTCGTTCGACTCTCGATTGTAGATATAAAGGTAACCATCATTTGCACCACCAAGTATTTCCACACCATCATCAGAAAATACAAGGGAAAATATGGCAAAACGACGATTATCAGGGCAAAGGCAGAGGCTTTCTTGTCGCTCCGTCTCTCCGTATATGCTCACCATGTGTACTATTTCAAATTTGAACATTTTAAAAATTATGGACATAAGTAATTTGAATATTTCAATCGAAGAAATTAATTTTTGCTCACTGCACTCTGACCAAGATGAATAAACGAAATGACGACCATCTGGAGAAAAATCAGTGTCCAGCACGCTCCAACCAACATCCCTAGTAGTGAATGAATTATTAGTTCATCATCTAATGAATGTATGATTTAATATCAAAATATAGTGTTTATAATGGCATTATTAGCGGAGCATTTTATTTGAATATTATTTTTACCTTGCTTGAATTTGCTTTATTAACGAAAACCGCCCCCCTCCTGTCTCATATATACGAATATTGCGATCTATCATAATAAAATAATTTAGAAAATTAGATTCATATATTGAAATATTTCGATCTTACATTTGTCTTACAATTAAGAAAATTGTATTATAAATTAAAAGGAAGATTTAAATGATACCTTGCGCTGCACAAAGAAAAACATCCCCAGACTTCGAATATGAACCGCAAAATGCCTTGTGTCCAAAGTTTGCAATCCTCTTTATCGAATTTGGAAGAAAATATGATGAAAAGTTGCTGTGAATGTCAATTAAAAATGATAATTAGGTTATTACTGTTTTAAAAGTAATTTGTTCAAATAACTAATGCATGAATAATGAAGGAAAAATACGATTTTCTTTAATAATTATAAAATACCTCTTTTGTTCCGGGCCTTCAAAGGTTCCACCAAGCTAGAATTTTAATAATTTTTTTTAAAAACCAGTAAAAATTAATAAAGTCATTATTTATAAAAATTAAAATGACCTCTCTTGCAGCAAGGAGCTGAGTGAGTCCTCTTGGCTGATTCCTCTGCCTGCTAAGTTTGACATGAAGGTCATTCTCCTACATAAGAAAAACATATTTAAAAATTGGTCTCTTTTAATTTCATAATATAAGTCACTATATTATATATCCTTAAAAAAACTTAAAATCTTACTTGTATTGAAGATGTATCTGGATGATGTTGTATTCTTGGAGCTTTTGGTGATCTCGTTCGTGGGGAATATGCCCCATCTTCAGAATCATCTTCACCGGAACTCATTATATGGATATGCCCACTATCCCAACCCATATAGTAAATTGAATAAGCCATTATATTTTTATCTTTCTGTTTTATAAATTGAGCCTCTGCTCTATGAACTTACTTTCTAATGAGGATTTGGAAGACTGAAATGAGGTCTTCAGCACTACGTTCATATTCAGAAGCGGACGAATTTTCGTCGACATTGTCAGAGTCCATCGTGGAATTGGGTTCTATTGGTTCGTTACTTCCACGACTTGAACTCGATCCCATTAAGTTAAAGGCCCTCTTGCCCTCCGACTCTTCATCCGTACTTTATAAAATATTAACGACATATCATTAACGAAAGTTCACACATTTTGCATTTCAAAAGAATTGTGAGATTCACAAAGGGAGTTTCCAATGACTAATTTGTAATTAACAAATTGTTGTTAAAAAAGTAGATAATCTTAATTAGAAAAGAGTTAATGATCTCATTCTCAATATCTCAATTCAATGTTAGATAAGAAAGCAGAATTTTTGAATGTAAGAAATTGAATTTACCTCGTAGTTGATCCGAGTATTTGAATCAATTAATAAATTGTCATTTCCCTTCAAGTTCAATTATTTCGCAAGGACAATTCTTTATTTTTTTCATTGCATAGAAGTATGAAGAAATGAAGACACTCGATATTATGGTCTGTCTTTAGGATCAACATTGCGTGCGAAATGAAGTGTATTTGTTAGACTATCCTTGAATTCCTTTACAATCATACGCTAGTCATGTTACGAATCGGTATACCAAATGTTACATGGAAGAAAAGGTAAACGCGAATTAAACGTTCCTTTCATATAAACTCACAAACTGCTTATCATTGTCATTATAATATTATGCAACGTAATAAAGTATTAAATAATGATTTCATATTTAACCATTTTACTGTACGATTAGTTTCAATAATACAATTCTTTTAAAGAAAAATTATAGTTGTATAATACAATTGATGTAAGTTGAAGCATATAATATAATTAGTCCGTAATTAGTTATTACATTCAACTTGCTACATAGCTTAAACTGAATGATTAATTAAAGTGCGACAATTCTTTGAAATAGCTTAAATAGCTTTCTAACAATTAACAATGTTTTATTTCGAATAATTTGCTTTTTGTTTCATCAACGTTTTCAACATAAACTGAAAATCACATTCATCATTTCATCAAGTAGGCCTTTCGATTTTGTGAATATGAGAGACAATAAATAACTCTCAACTTCGACATTTCATTTGACTTCATTTATTGAAATGATTAACTAAAATTAATGAATAATTAAGATTCTGATTCCGCGGGTGAGAATTTGAGAGATTGGAGATTGGTGTGTGGCTGCGCGGCGGCACCTGCGCGGCGTCACTCCCACGAACCCCAAGAGTGTGGCCTGCAGAAGGGTGACCCAAGAAATCAAAAAAAATTGCGAAATTAAATATTTCGCATTATGGAGATCCCCTTCACGAACCCTTCGCCTGCCACTCTCACAGTATGGAAGGTGAAGGAAGGATCTTTTGTTTTAAAAAACAAGCCCATGTTCCTCTACGTCCCCGAAGGAGCTCCCGCCGCGAACCCGCCCCTCCGATTCGACTCACCCGCCACGGGAGTTGTGCAGAAATTAATCGCCCAAAAGGGAGACGTCATACAACACGGGTAAGTATTTTTTCATTTTATAATGATACTTTTATATTAATCTATTTTATAATCTATTTCAACTAGTTTTTAATTAAAGTTAACTCGTTTAAAAAATATATTAATTTGAACAATGATATTAAGTATTTCTTGATTTTATAATTTTTAAATATTTTTTGCCTTACATTCAACTACATACTTAAACTTAAATAATTTGACATGTTTTAACCGTTCTTAATTTATTGATTTTATAGGAGTGTAATCGTATTATTGAGCGAATGTCAACACCCAACCGTGATGCGTGACATGTGTGCAGAATGTGGTCAAGATCTTCGGAAACTTGAAGAAGCTCCGTCATCGGGACTCGCCTCTGTCTCCATGATTCACACCGTCCCAGATCTCAAAGTCTCTCTTGAGGTTAAATGAACTAAAAGATATACCTTGTGAATTCTGATCGTGTAATTAAATGATTTCTTTTGATAATAAAGTAAAATAAAAGCTGTTCTATTTTATTTTTAGCAAGCTCATCAATTAGGTAAAGAGGAAGAAAAACGACTACTTCGCCAAAGGAAACTTGCTCTCCTTGTCGACCTCGATCAAACTCTCATTCATACAACGAATGACAATGTTCCACAAAATCTTGAGGTAACAAGATTAGTTCAAAAAATTTAAAAACTAAAAATATTATTTTAATTGTCCATCTTCAAGAAAATCAGAATCAGCGTCATTGGTTCGGGTTTTAGTTCAAATTAATCCAGTTTGCTGTTAATTTATAAGATTATTATGTATACGTATTTTACAAATTGTTTGCAATTTCAGGATGTGTTTCACTTCCAACTTGTTGGGCATGGCGGTGTCTGGTATCATACGAGACTACGTCCACTTACCAACAGATTTCTTGAGAACGTGAGCCGTAATTTTGAGCTTCACATCTGTACATTTGGAACAAGAAATTACGCTCATACGATCGCTCATCAATTGGATCCAAATGAGAAACTCTTTTCTCATCGCATTCTCTCTCGGGAGGAGTGCTTTTCTCAAAACTCCAAGACGGCGAATCTTCGAGATCTCTTCCCACATGGGGACCACATGGTTTGTATCATTGATGACCGGGACGATGTGTGGTCTTCAGCTCCAAATCTCGTTCAAGTGAAACCCTATCATTTCTTCAAGCACACTGGCGATATCCATGCGCCTCCGGGGCTCGCGAAAACCGAACTTAACCCATTAGGATTTGAGTTCACTCCTTTGGAAGTGAAGCAAGAACCCGAGGCTCCGTCCACTTCCACGCCAAGTCCGAGTGCTGTGAATATAAGGGACATCTCAAAGGATCTCGACATGAGTGATGACGAGAGCGATAGCGAAAAGGAGAAAAAAGACGAACCTGATACTTCTGAAGCAGCCAATGAAGGTGATATTGAAGACGAAGAAAGTCGTCTGGGGCCTCCGGATCCCGCCACACCTGAGAAAAAGTCAAAATCTCTTGATGAAGATAAAAACCATCAAGAGGGTAACAAATAGTTTTGCTTGAATCATTCTAAATTATGTATTATTGAAAAATTGATTAGGTAAGTATTATGATATTTAAGCCAATTTTAATGTCTTTTCATAGAAAAACCTGATGGAGAATCTGATAATGTTCTTGAAAACTCAACTAAAAAGCCTGAGGATAATGAAGCGAAAGCAATTGAAGTGAAATTTGACGCACCGAGTTCTTCAACGGTCGTAGAGAGTTCTGAGGCTGTCCCTAAAGGGCCTGAGGAATGTGACTCTACGGCTGAAGTCATGAAAAAGATGAAAGTTGAAGACTCAGACGACTATCTTTTGTACCTTGAAGAGATCCTTAAGGGTATCCATGCGGCTTTTTATAATCTCTACGATGGGATGAAAAGCCGAGGCGAGAATACAATTCCTGATGTCAAAAATGTGATTCCTTATGTGAGAAAAAAAGTGTTAAAGGTTGGCTCTTATTAAAATATACGACAAGATATAAATAAAATACGTAAATTAACTTAATATACATTTATATTAAAAATATTAGATTATACAATTACAATTTTGATTTCTTGAGTAAAAGGACATTTAATAATTGAGTAATGTTTTTGTTTAGGGTGTAAGGATTGTATTTAGTGGTGTGGTTCCAATGCAAGAGAAGATCGAAACTAGCCGACCATATTCAATCGCCATTGGTCTTGGTGCAGTTGTTAGCAATACGATTGTGACGAAGGGACCAGAAGCCACCACGCATCTCGTAGCTGCTCGTCCTGGGACAGCCAAAGTGAATGAGGCCCGAAGAGCCAAAGGCATCCATATTGTCAACCCTAATTGGCTTTGGTCCTGTGCTGAACGATGGGAGAAAGTGGATGAGATCGTGTTTCCTCTTAAGAAATCCAATATTAAAAGACAGCCTCCTCCTCATTGCTCGGCTCCTGAGCTCAGAACCGCAGATTCAGTTCCTTCTTCAACAACAGGTATTATTATATTTTAGTAAAATTATCAAAAAATATTTAGCAGAATACAAAAAATCTGAAACTCATTGTGAACGATCAAAGATTTAATACTTAATCTACTTTTTAAAAATTGATTAATAACTTTTAAAAAATATTAACAACTCTAGGCGCAATAGGAGAAAAAGTAGCAGCAGGTCGGAAAGAAAGAACACCAAGTGGTCGTTTTATGGACACTATAAATCCACTTCTTTCATTTTCTATGGATGAAATAGAAAAAATGGGAAACGAGGTAAATATTGCTAAATTTAAATTAATAATGTTCCTCAAAATCTTGATTTGTGGAAGTAATTGGCCCTTCATCTTAACCAGGTTGATGATATTTGCAACGAGAGTGATAGTAGTAGTAGTAGCAGTAGCAGCGAAACCTTCGAACCTGAACCCAAACCGCAACCTCAGCCAAGAAAGAAGAAGTCCAGGAGCAGTTTGTCTTCCAATGCTTCCATCCTTCACACAACCTCCCAATCGACTCTCAATAAATATATTGAAAAGACATCCTCTTCTCCCAACTCCGACTCTGGTAAGAACATTTTATATTTAATTTTTGCATTATATATTATTTAATTATATTAATTATTGTTCTTGAAACATCTTGAATGCAAATAAAAAATAATTTTAAATAAAATTCTTAGGAGGTGATAATGATAACAGCAAGACGATGGACTCTTCTTGTGATTCCGAAATGTTCCGAAATAAAAGGAAATGTCCTGAGCGAACGGAAACTGAGACCGAGACGGATGAACCACTCAGCTCCAAATTCCGACGAGGCGAACCGCTTCCTTCCGATCTAGACTGTCTCAATTTAACGAACGAGGAATCGGACGATGACGAAGGGAGGGATGATGGAGAAGATGATTGGATGGCGAGAGCTCTCGAAAGAGAATTCCTCGAAGACTCACAAGAGTCCAAGGAAGGACTCTTTGAATGAACCTTCATATTGTACAATTTTTTATTTATATCATTTATTGTGGTCCATGGGTTAAGTAAAAGGTAGATCGAATATACTAAAAATGTGTATTATAATGAAGTACCTACTATTATAAATATCCACTAAGGAAGAGAGATAAAAAAAACCCTGTTATTAATTATAATTTTTATTAGCCGTATAATTTATTAAATAAGCAATGAATGCTTAAGGCTTAAGTCAGATGGAGTGATGAATTTATATATTTGATCTTTTAGTAATTAATTAAATGTTTACATTTCATTATATGTAAAAGTTGAGTTGAGAATTGTTATATAATCTCCCTATCTACTTCCATTTTTATTAAATAATAATATGTTTACTGCACATTTTGATGTAGTTTATGTTTTGTTATATCCTAATTAATCTATTTTATGCCTGCTTAAACTTCAGTTTATATACTTTGAATTAGAGAAAAAACCTAAAAATTGAATGCAAAAACAATTTGTTTATTTTTACTATACATTATTATTGCCTTTTGTTTTATTAGGATTAATTGTTAATTCTTTTAAACTTTCAATTCAACAACATAAATCCTATTTTTATAATGATATAATAGTCATTTTAAAATAATTGTTATTGTGTGTAATTTGAAGCATTGAGTCTCCTTCATCGTTAAAAAGGGACGATAATAAATACTAAAAGTTTTACATTAAAATTATCTTTATTCTATACTTATTTACCATTCATATAAGCACACATTATCATTTATTTGCAATAATTTTCATTAGATGATCAAAATGTTAAAGATTAATTGTATCTGTTGTATGAGGTAATGAAGTCCAAGTCCAATTCATGATGCAAGAATAATCTGAAAAATGAATTAAAATATTAATTTAAAATAATAGAATTCTGTCATTCTATTCGGAGTTTTCATTTGGAATCGATTATATTTCATATATTTCAAATGTCAACTAATGAACTGATGAAAGATTAAAATAAATGAATTTTTAATTTAATAAAATTGCATTTCCCATTATATTCTAATTTCTAACTAAATAAAAGTGTTCAATAAGTCTTCATAAAGCTAATTAAGCTTCCAGTTTTAATTCAAAAGATACAATTCTCATTTCCGTATTTGCAGGCATGCAGACTAGATGTTGATGCGAAAGCCGTTCTTTACAAGTTTTCCCTCTATCGTGCAGTTAAAATTCATTGTACTTTTACCTTAATGTAAATTAAAAGTATTATCTACACTTGGATGTCAATTTTAAATTTAAGCATTCAAGTTATGGTTGAAAAGCTAATTAATTTTTAGTTAAAAATAATCAGACTTATAGATCATAAGTATTTTATGAGAAATGGCCTTTGCTGGGTTTGGAACACAAAGTGCCCCAACGGTTTCATTCGGCGGATTTGGAGCTTCTACACCGTAATTCAGCACAAAAATTCAACTTAAATTTTAACTCATTTAATGTGCACAAGTCGTTAATTTTCCAAATATTTTTTCAGTGCGAATACTACAGGAGCATTTAGTTTTGGAGGTGCGACTCAACCGGCGCCGGCATTTGGAGCTACGTAAGTTTAGTTTTATGAAAATAAATTTTCTAGTTTATAAATTCCCAATGTTAATGAGTGTTAAAATTTCCTAATTTTTTATATTAAAACTATTTTAATTGATAGACCAACCAGTGGATTTTCCTTTGGCGGAGCTCCTACTCAACCAGCCACGTAAGCACTTAAAACACCATTATAACTTTTTTAAAATTTATAAACTTTTTTAATTGAATCGAATTTTTAAATGTTATACAGATCAAATGTTGGGTTTTCTTTTGGAACAAATACCTCTCAGCCTGCTCAACAACAATCTTCTTTCTTTGGTTCCACGTAAGTATAATTTTTATTCCAAGTTCGCTAAAATTGTTTTATATCCATTATCCAAATATGTAAATTCATTTTCTTTCAGCGGAACAACATTTGGGGCTCCTGCAACAGCACAACAACCAACATTTGGTCAAACCGGAACGACTGGTTTTAATTGGGGATCAACTGCTGCGTATGTGAAAATTATTCAGATATATGATAAATCATAAAATTTTCTAGCTAATTATTGTAATAGTTCGCATTGGGTACTTATATTTTATTTTCAATGTTAAGCAGCACAACAACAACAGCTCCTACGTTTTCATTTGGATCTAACACTCTAAGTGGTGCAACACCCGGGTTTTCTTTTGGACAGCCATCGACTGGTGGGCTTTTCTCTACCAATAAGCCAGCATTTTCCCTTGGACTTCCTGGACAGCAACTCACACTTCCAGCCTTTGGGCAACCCCAACAACTTCAACAACTTCAACCGCAACAACAAGTTACCGTCGACGACTCCACTGCCTTTCATCAATCCCTTTTCGGTGTAACGAAGTTCGGAGATGAGCGTGATTCCATCATGGCCAATCTCAATTTTGTGATGGCATCATGGGGGTTTGGGCGAGGATATTATCATCCGGCACTGCCGCCAGTTCTTTACACACCTTCGAATCCCTTTTATCGGTTCAAAGCAGTCGGCTACTCTTATTACTATCCAGACTCAAACGAAGAAGGTCATGTACTCCTTCTCATCAAAAGACCACAAGATAAGGCTAAAGCAGAAGAAAAAAATCTTCTTCAAACTATCAATAATATCATGGGAAGGCCAAATTTGGCCTCAAAGATCATTGGGTCAAAGAAGTCAGGGGAAGATTTTACGCAGGCTGTTGTAGTAGCTGAAGACACAACGACACTTAGGAGAGTTCCAGCAACAGATTTGGCTGGTCTCCTCAATCAACTCCATGTGAAGGGACAGTTGGATGCTGTCGGCATTTCAGCTGCTACACCAAAGGTATTTAGACAATTTAAATATTTTTCTCTTCAATTTTTTAAATTTATTTGTACATATTTCTATTTCTTACTTGCATCAAATTAATTTAATTTTGTATAAAAATTGATAACTCTTATGACTTTTAATAATGAAAGTGCTATTCAGTTCATTTCTAAACTTTCTTTGTCTTATTATAAAAAATGGAATTTTCATTCTTTTGTCATATCGGATTTATGTATAACCGAAGTTTCTAACTTAATTCATTAACAATGAATGATAAACGATGATTTTTATTGTTAAAAGGTTCGCCCGAGTCCTGAACAATTGATCAGATATTTAGACAACGCACCTGACGGAATCGATCCAAGAGTATGGAAGAAAGCTCAAGAAGATAATCCCGATGCAACCTTTATGATTCCTGTTCCAATTGTTGGTCCTTCTGCCCTTAGCAGTCGAATAAAATGGCAAGAAGTACGAAAACTTAATTTATACTTTCAATTTCTAACTATTTTAATAGCAATCAAATGTTGCTTGTTCCAGTTATTCAAAAACATTTTTTAAATTTTAGAGCGAAGCGACTCAACACTCAGAGAGACTGTTACTTTTACAAGATAAGATTTCTAACATTAAAGAGAAATCCTCTAATATATCGGCTGAACTCACGGAGCTTAGACTTCGCCACGTAGAATTCACTCAAAGAATTCTCAATGTAAGGACACTTCTACCCTGCTTACAATATTTAAAGACCTTTCACATCAACCATTATAGCTCATTAGTAATTAGAAATATCAAAAAATCATATATTCTTATATACATAGAGTGGTTTTTGAATAATGATGTATTTCAGGTTGTTGTGAGACAAGAAATGGCGAGACGGACAGGAACATTAATGAGCCCCGAGGAGGAAGCAATTCTCCGACGAGTAGAATCCATTGAAAATGCCCTCAACAACCCAGGTGACGTTCGTGGTCAGCTCTTAGAAGCCATAAGTCGGATTCATCTGAGCGAGGGAGCCGACACACGTGGAGAAAGCCAACGGTTCTCAATGGACCCAATTTCGCTAACAAATGTGACTAGGACTTTGAGTCTTCAGCAATCGAGTCTGAAAGCCTTACTTCGCTCTACTAAAGAAGACATGGAGACATTAGAGAAGATCAACACTTCTCTCGCCAACATCTCTTCGAAACCTCTTCAACTTCATTGACCCTCAATTATTTATTAAAGAATCAGACCTTTTCTATTGAACCCACTTCCAGTTTTAAAAATACTATCCTATAAAAAATATTAAAATATTTAAGAGAAATTACCTAAATAATTATCTTTATAAGAAATATAAGAATAAATCAGCTTTTTTCATAATATTTCTTGAATCCCATTTTTTCAATATTACAAGAAAAATGAACTTTATACGTTCTTGAGAAGAAATTAATGGTATAGTAATTTTATATTAATTTTTTAAGCGTTGCATAATATGTTGAAACTTCTTGTACCATGGATGGATAAGTTGGATTGCCGCAATGAACTGGCTCTCTAAAGTTCAATCACTACACGATCACGAAGCTAATTTATTCACGAGTAGTGTAGAGGGTTGTATGGTGCGTAAGGTGCAAGTGAAGACTCCTTTGGAATTAAAAGGACATTCCTAAATTACATATTGAGAAGGTGAGCGAAGGAGAGTCAATTGCTTCCTGTACATTTCAAACTTGTGTGTGTTGGATGTTGGAGGATGTGAAAAGATCTGTAGAAGGAATGGCTTAAGGAGTCGGGACTCAATCTTCTCTTTCTATCACTTGTCAATCTCCGTCTCAAGGAACTCGCGTCCATTGAGTATTGTATAGGATATGAGATGTTCTTCGAAGCTTCCGTTACACCACGTCCTCTTCCTCGTCTCCCATTGAGGAGATTCAATTAAACTTGGCCATATCTCCCTCTCCTATTCTTCACTCCATTCAAATATTTATCGCCTCCAACTCCTCTCTCTCCCTCGCACATGTGTCTCATATCTTTGAATGATGAATGGGTGAAGCGGATAATGCTAAATAGTATCACTCACCTTAACTATCCCACCTTCATGTAATAATAATAAAATTCAATTCATGATCCTTATTATATTATTAAATTAAAATTCCACTACGTCCAAGGTGGGTTTAGTAGGATTGAATGTTAAAACCTGTACATTTCATAAAAGCTTTTCCACCCTTTTATCATATCATCTCTTTCATGTTGTTCCTTTATACAACATGTCGGATGTCCCATAAAGAAAATATAATTCTGTCAAATTATCAAAGGATACAAAACAGTCGTCGTCGGGAAGATGTTCATTTTTGCTGTTCCCTCACGTATTCAATAACAAAGGCTATATAGTGCATAATCTTCTCCTTACTTCTTCTAATTCTTCTTAAGGATTTGAATAAAACGTCAACAAAAATTTTGTTATAAAGGCGTTCACTGTTTACTAATATAACATTGTATAAATACAATACTACAAACTTACTAATTTTTTAATGCTTGCAATTAGAAGAAGCTTAGATATTCGTGAATTCTTTTTTTTTCTCTTTTTTGATGAAACCAATAACCCTTATAATGCACCGCATGCCAGTTCAAATTCTTGTGAATCAAACAGGTTTGATGAAGAGTCGTGAGTAAAGCAACCCACAATGTTAAATCATCATCTGTTTGCTTAATTGACAAAATTGTATAAATACACTTTTTTAAGTTAAGACTTGGAGATTTTTTAAAATCGTGTTAATTAACGCATGCACGGCATGAAATAAGCCAAATTATTTTGTTCTTTTGTGTTTAATATGAGCAAATCATTAATTACTAATTAATTTTTATACTTGACCCATCAAAATTCTTTTTGTTTATTATGGAAGAGTAAAATTTATTTCTTAAAGGACATTTAAGAAATATTTCCTTGCAAGCTTTATAATAAGTAGTAAGCTTTATAGTAAGTGTTTAAAGTATTATCTTGTAAGAACTTCTATTTCTGCATATACACATTTGTTGAAATATAGATAGCATAGTTGTAGATACTTCCGGATTAAACAGTTGTACGAGCCTTCACATACCCGTCTTAAATGTTGTGAAACATGATTCGGTGTCTGGGGAGAGGGATGTGGGAGGCTGTTAGGTTCGGCATGTTCGGCCGAGGGAGGGACGACCGGTCGGAGAGCAAGTGAGGACAGTCAAGAGGAGCCAAGAGCCAATTCCTCATTCTCCAACTCCTGATCTTCACTTGTCAATCTCACTCGACGACTCCGGTTCCTTCACTGGGCTGCTCACAGGTAAGATCGTGCTATTGACTCTTCACTCTTTTTTACACTCTCCCTTTTAAGTATCTTCTTCAATCCAATATATTCCTAATTTTATGGTCATTGCACACACTTTTATTTACTCTTCTACGACTTGATTAATCGAATCATCATAAAATTACATAAATTAATCATGTCAATTGTCAATTCGCATTTATTGAATTGAAATGCAAGGATTGGATCAATTTTCATATTAAAAATGGTTTACTATATTGCGTTTTTATAACAGGCAATTGGTTGGTTAATTGGTATAAACTTCATTACAAAGCTCTTACGAGTATTTTCTTGTTTGTTTTAACTCTCAAATTAATACATCATCATCTCGTAATTTTTAGAAATTTTGGATGAATGGAATTGAAATGAATGAAAATCAAGCATTTGTAAATTCTAACTAAAATTCTATCACTTAAGTTCGTAAAGTATACCATAGGGAGACATTGAAGATTCATAGAGAAAGAGATATACTGAATAAGAATGCATCTTTAACCAACTGTACAAGTATTTGCAATTAATCCTCTTCTCTCAAGTGTTGGATTATCTACCCTTGCAAGTATTGCTCTTTCATTGTATAAATTCAAGCCTCGTTCTTTTCATAACCTCCACGCTCCACTCAGGGTTAAGGGAAAGAAAGAGATTAAAGGAAGCTGGAAAAATCTAATTACTCCTTTTACTCATATATTCATACAACTAATACGTATTTGGTACCATATTTGTACTTAATTAGATTGTATACTACACATACTACAAAAGTCTGTATAGTGCACAATAGTACGTAAATGAATATTGTGCTTAATACAACAATAGAGTTTTATACTTGTCTAGAGAATCATGAATACACGACGAGGATGTAAGTACATAAGATAAAACCCCTTTTTATCTTTTTCTGGAACAGATCTTTCCCCCAAACTATTAAGGACATCCTCTTCTTCTCACAATAGCTCACTAGCATTATACATAAATGCATTGTACATTGTTTTTCTTCCATGAGAGTGGAGTCTTTAAGTTTGGGCAAAAACACGAGCCAGTGGTTTTAGTGCTTAGGAGAGACAATAGTTGGGATTAAAGTGAGCTCTAAGCCGACACGAGCAAAGATTCTAATTATTGTTACTGGATTAAACGCGAGTTCGTGTATAATGAATCAAATTGAGATCTTCAACTTGAAACCAATTCACCCATTAAAAAGTGTTTTAAAGGAACTCTTGGGGATTCTTCTTTTTTATATTAAGTAAATCGAATACATCTGCTCTTGAGCATAAGGACGACCCAATTGTATGAGCTTTTACTCGCAAACTCTTCTTTATTGCTCTTTTAAATAGTAGGCCACCTTGCTCTTTCATTTAATTTAAAATTATTTTAATTAAATCTTCAAGTTTCAATTCGGATAAAAATGGGAGCTTTTGAATTTGGCACGTTCATAGTTTAATAGCCTTAGTATTAAATTTAAAGACAAATGATTAGATAAGCAGCTGCCATTAACGCGCTCGCGATGCGTTGAAACATCTAGTTCCATGACCTTCACAAAATTATTATTCATTTTAATAACTGTGCGAAGTCAAGAACAAAGGACTAGAGATGAGGTTTTTGAATCTGTAGAAAATAAATGTGAAATTGGCACGCATATTGTCTTAAGGCTATAATTTTATTCGTGAAAAATAAAATCTCATTACCGGTGAAAAATACTTTTTCCCACAGGAGAAACCCATTCACACATTAAATGTTAACTCCGGTTAAAAACAACTCTATTTTCACAGGAATCCTTATTAGGAATCCTATTGGGATGAAAAGAAAGCGAGGATGGCCCGCAAAAGCAAAAGCAGCCCTGATTTTACAATAAAGAATTCCAATTTAGTTTAATATCCAAGTTTTGTTTTATCTAATAATATTATAACTTGATGACTTAATAGCTAATAATATTATTTCTTAAACTACTAACATAAACATCATCTTTTTAAATATTAACATATGTATGCAATATCGTTTATAAGTTTATTGAATATTGAATTTTCTGAAATTTTTATTTTCTATATTGAGTTATTATTTTACCTTAGTAAGTACTTAATGTGTAAATGATTTTCTCCTGTGTAAAAGAGTTATTTAAAACCGGGCTTAGCATTTACCGTGTGAATGAGTTTCTTCTGTGAAAAAAGAGTTATTTTCCTACTGTAAATGAGCTATTTCTAACCTCGTAAAAATGGAAGCTTTTTCTTTATAGCGGAATATTTTAAAGGCGTAGGACTTTTCCATATCTTACTCCCCTACACAATGCGTAGGGGTAAAAAGGCATTTACCATGGCATTGGTAAGCATGCATGAAATTTAGCATTCTAATTGGAAGGTAATCATTTGATTTTAAAATTTAATTTTTTAAGATCTTATTTCATAAAAACATTACATGCTTCTTTACATTCTTCCGAATATTTTATTACTAAAGGCGGAAGCTTATGATTATGTTAAAATTATTCCACATGAGTCGACATCCATCTGACAAATTACCAGCAACGAGTGTCATTTTTTCTTCTCAATCCATTAAATATCCTGATTTTGTCCTTTTTGATTCTCACGTATTAAATAATAAAGTAAAGTTGTAAAAGTAGAATTCACTTTGGGAAATTAAAAATCGGTTATTTTCGTTTGCGGTGCAACATATGGACTCAAGATTAATTTTTTAAATTGCTTATTTTATACAGTAGTTTTTGTAAAAAATTTTTTAGAAAATTGGGTTCATAGTACTAACTTCTTATATTAAAATATTGAATTTCTTATCGAGTACACCTATGTTGTATCTATTAATGATATTTAATTGTAAGCATCATTAAGAAAAAGGTCAAATAATGGGAAACTAAATAAGATTCATTAGAAAACGAGACTAATATTGATTCTTGTAAGTTGACTACTGTGAATTAGTTCACCCTAGTTTAATTTATTCTACGTAGCCGTAAAGTTACTCCCATGATTTTACTCATAATCTTCTCAAGCATTGATTCTTTTCAATATTGTTTTATAAATACTTGTTCTCCCACTTATTTACTTTGCATATCAAAAGTATTTTACAAGGGTTCAAGAGATTTTACTTTATTGTAAATGGTTTAGTTTAATTAACAATATAATTCGATATGAAATTTACGTTTGTTTTCAATACATTGTACCTTTACCTTAATTTGTAGTTTGTAGATTGTGCATTGATAAATTGAGGGTTTATTATTTATGAACCAACTAGAAGTTCAAAACTATAAATAAGTGTTACAAGGTCTTGTCTTCCCCTGTGTCTAATCTTGTAATCTTTTTTTTGATTAAGTCTTTTGTGAAAATAAAATAAGTCTTTAATTTCATTAAGCTTCACTTTAAACTCCCTCGTTTGTGAGTGACATGAGTAGGAGGTTCCATTGAATCCCCCACACAAAGGAAATAATTAAGTTTATTAACTACCGTGGAATTTTTTGAATAAACGATTGAATTAACAAGCGACAGCGTTTTTGGAGATAAGAACATTATGTTTCTTTATGCGCTTTGTCTAGTGGTAAATAGTTCATTGCGTGTGTGAAGGGAAGAAAGGTATTTTCCTGAGCTCGCCAAGAACCCGAAACTTCTTGTGATAATTTTTATAGGGAAGAAGTTATTAGAATAATTGTGAGTGAAGTTCACGGGCTAATTTTCAATTAGGCTTAAAGGTTCAGTTGGCCAATTAAATTCAATTAGCCAGGAGGAAAGGAATAATAATAATAAAGGAGAGGAATCGAGATTCTTATATGCATGTGAGTACGTTTTCATTGACGGAGTAAGTTGAGATCGCCGTCTGCGGTTTTCTCATAAATAATATATTCCTCCTCATGCACGGAACGAGAAGGCAAATGCTTTGGTGCCCTTGTTGGTAAATACGCCTTTCCTCTTCCGACGTTGGACATTACGGTCTCTTGAATGATTTATATTCTAATGGTCATTAATCTCATAATTTTTTAACTTTCATCAACACTTCCTCTTCAACTTCCCCTAATTTTTCTTTGTACATCCCAAATTTCCCATTAGGGCTTGTTCTCGTGAATGAACGCAGATCCCGAGAGAAGTTAAATTTATGAATGATCATCACGGATCATGCGATTCACTTAGCTATTTAAGAAGAAAAACGTCAAACATACATAATAGGAGTTTTGGTATAAGCGCAGTGAATAGATATAAACAAACCAAATGAATTAACTATTAATAAGTAGTCTATTTTGTAATAGTTTATTAAAGCATATTAAATTAAAATTGTTGGACTTAGTGGGTATTCAAAAAATTCAATAGTTCAATAATTTTCAATTCTCAAATGGAAGAAAAACATGCAATTTGTTTATGATGAAAATTGATTACTTTTTTTACTTGTTTCAAGTCGGTTCATGATCATATTATTTAATATTACAAGTGAAGTCTTAAGTGATTATTGAAGAACTTTAGTTATTCCGTGTGGAACGGACAAACGGTTTGGTTTTGGTTTCAGCATTTCAGAATTCGGTATTTGTATTATTGTATCAATAACGATGGCATTTTATGATTTATTTGACTTTTAGACCATTATTGCATACTCATTACAGAGGTCTAAACCTCATTGATGGCTTCTAATTTTTCTACTGAAGTTTTTATAATTGTAATTTCCATGGCCATGCATTTCCAGGGTTAGAAAAATGTATGGAAATGAGTTGACCTAAAGGATTTTTTGTAGATGATGAGTTGAAGAGTTGGTTTATAAAAAGTTAATAAAGGAACTTCGGGTGTGTTTGAAGGTGTGAGGGTTGTGGGAGTCGTTTGAGCGGAAGAAGCACAGTTGGCCCTCAGGAGCTTTTGCAGTTTCCACGCTACAGTTCTCATAGGCCGCCTGGGTCCTTCTGCTGTGGGTTCCCGGCCACAGGAACTTAATGGAACCTTAACAGGACTCTGATGAGTTGAAACGAGTTTCACCCCTCGGAAGAGACGCCGCTATTTTCGACCTACACTTTCAATTCAGTTTCACTGCCCTTCACACTACTGCTAGTGATTCATGTGAGCCATCGGCCATCCACGCTCTTCCTCAATCAATTAATCCAAACCCGTCTTTTCACTCAACGTCAACTCCAGAGTTCTTTTCATTAAACAATCAACGTACAAATACTATTTATAATGGTAAGATTTAATTATACTTTCAATTCAACTTTCAAAAGTTAAAATCCAAGATAGAAATTCTTGAAGAGAATATAAATTATACTAATATTTATCAAACTATCTGAAGTCTGTTAACTTGGCTAGAATACTTTACATATTATGAATTTCAAATGTCGTTTGGTTATTGTGAGAGAGGCGCGTCTCATTTATACTCTAATTAATTCATAAATGATAAATTGTGTGTAGATTAAGCTGTTCCTTTCACTTCTCGTTTTTCTCTCAATTGGAGAAAGCGCGAGGCTCGGAGAACAATGCCGTCGAAACTCGGAGTGCAAAGTTCCATTATCTGAATGTTCGGAAGAAGAAAGCATTTGTCTATGCAAGCCTTATTCAATTCAAACAAATTCAACGACATGTCTGCCCGGTAAATGAAATCATTTTATCTTTCCACCTTAATTTTACGGCTGTCAGGTCAAGTTGCGTCAACTCCTTAACCTTCCTCGTATATTTTACCATTTTACTTACATACTTTATATTCATATTTCACTTTTAATCGATATTACAATATATACCATAAGATACTTGTGCATATGAGTCTATAAGCATACATTCCAATATTCTTCAACGTTGCGTATAAATCTTGTCGGAGAAAATTGAACGAAGATGCACAAGGTGAAAGTTAAGATTTTTGTACAGAAATCGTAAAGTGGTTGAGTCAAGACTTTACAATTTATTGCTAGTTAGATCTCAACTTGAAAATTTACTTTATATGGACTTTACACATAACTTACTAGATAATATCTATACATATCTCTCACCAACAACGCAATTTAATCCTGTTTTACGGCAGAGTCAAAGTCAGAAGAATCTTTTATGCATTTCAACCCGAGAATCTGGAACCCGCCGTAAAAATAGACGTGCAAAGTTCTGAAGAATATGGTCGTTCCATTCTCAGGATAGGCATTGTAAATCTATTTAAACCTTTTCTTTTAACCAAATGGTCTTAGCTAAAAATCTAAAATGCACCTGTGGGAAGATCTAAAACTCGAGTTTCCATTTTAATCCTATATTTATCCAATTTTAAGTATCAAGAGAATCACCAAAGAAAGCACTTTAGACGTTTTATTCGGTTTTATTCGATAACATTCCTTTAAAACTAGACCTGTATTTTGTGTTATGTTTGATGTGGTAAGTATAAAAATTTTGTATTTACGCTTGTTTTTGAAATTTTCTTTTGTAGGTTCACTCCTTGGGTTCGAGTGCGAGATTGACCAACAGTGCTCGATTAAAGTTCCCACAAGTTCATGGTTGGTTTTTCTATTCTTTTCACTAGCTTGTTGCGCCTTTATATTTAATATAATAAGGAACGTTAGATTTGAAGATATGAACTTTTTCTCAATTTTAATGTATTCCATTTTACGGTAGCGTTTACGGAAAATGCGAGTGTGGTCGAGGATACATACCATACAGGCGGCATACGTGTCTTTCTCGTAAGCAAATTGTTTACTTACTTTTTTTTACAATAATTGCCTATTATAAATTATAGTACAATATGAGTTTACATAAACTTTTAAAATCTAAATTTTAAAGGTTTTTCATTTTTAATCTATTAAAGCTTCGAAGCTCGGCGATGTTTGTTTTGACAACGATCAGTGTCAATTGGCCGACAGGGGATCATACTGTAAGTTCGTGGTGCCCAAGGTGTTTGGCCGCTGTCAGTGCCAAAGTGGGAGGGAACTCGGACCCAAGAACAAATGCTCCGCTCAGAACATCAGTAAATTAATGTCTTCTCTCAATTAGCTCCTCCCGTTACATAAACCGCCACTGATTATGATTAATGAATTGTCTAGAGATCGGTCATGGGTGCGACGAGGACGCAGATTGTCCCATAAAGAATGCCTTTTGCCAAACCAAATTAGACGGCTTGTCCATTTGCACTTGTGACACGGCCTTTACGCCTTCCTCTGACAGAACAAGGTAAATTTGTTCAGCTTTCATCTTTGTTATAGGAAAAATCAATAAAGTCACTTTCTACTTTCATGATTGCGAATTTTGGTTAATTCAATATTTGTTATTTAAATTAAACCTTTTACATTTTATTATACAATTTAAATTCTCAAGTTCCATCAAACATTTTTGTCACGTTTATTTAATACACTTAGCTTTTATACGAGTTTTAATTAACAAATGCTATATAACATGTGACATTAATTCCATAGCTTGTGTAGTTGAATTTTATTTTCAGTTTGAATAACAGCGTCGTCATCATAAGATTTAGACGAAAAAAGACTGATTGTAATTTTCAATTTTATATAGATGTATGCCAACGTATAGGGGTTTGCTTTCTGCCACTTCACTTGGCTATCCATGTTACGCCCATTTGCAGTGTCAATTGTCGGATCCAAATTCTATTTGCAATGAAGGAGTTTGTGATTGCATTCCTCAGTCAAGAAACTTAAATCATCTTCGTTCAGGTTCGACTTGCTCTGCGAAAAACACTGGATGTCACAAAGATACTTTTCAAGTAAACCTTTACATTCCAAAACCCACGCGTGATTTTTGAATTTCCATTTAACATTTTCCTTGTGTTTTTGTAGTGCCAGGCTGATGGAAAGGTATACACTCTTTCATTTTAATTTAATATACGTTATTATTTTCACTTTAATTGATATATATTATACTCAATAGATAAAATAATTATGAAATTCATTTATAGTAATATTTTATACTTATTTTTTAACTTACTTTTAGTGCATTTCATGGTTCTTCGTCCTTGGTAAAATCTTTTTTATTACTTAAATGTCATTTCCTCAATTTACAATTTAACAAGGTATAGTAAGAGTCTTACTAAAAACTATTAATTATAAATTAACCATAAATGAATTTTAAAATTTTAGATGGTAAATGGGATTGTGAAGACGGGAGCGACGAGATCGTGGACGGCGAATGTCCAGAGCAAGCCTTTTATTGCGGAGACGCCTTTAGGAGTAATAAAACACTGAATAGTATAGAGAAGCTCCGCGAGCGAGAACCAAGATCCCCAGCCTGCATCTCTCGATCCAAGATCTGTGATGGAAGGATCGACTGTCCCGATGGGCGCGACGAAGGTTTTTCCCCTCGTTCAGTTCTTATATGAAATATTAGAGCAATTTTGTTAATGTTCTTTTCTCCTACACTCAGTTGACTGCAAGGCAGGAAAAGATGGGATTTGCCCTCCTGGAACCTTTCAATGCTCCAATTCTAAAGAATGGTCATTCACTTTCTCCTTTCTTCTCAAGTCTTATCTTTCCCAGATAACATGAATGATTATTATTAGTGATGCTAAAAAGGTATTTTTTATGGAAAAAGTTTGCCGCAGCAGCATTTTTGCAATGCGATCGGGGACTGCAAGGATCTCTCAGATGAGAACGAGCAAAAGTGTAGGATTGAATTTCAGCCTGCAGAGTTTTGTCCCTTCCGTTGTGACAATGGACTTTGCCGCTCATCTGCCATCGTTTGTTCCGGAGTTGACGGATGCGGAGACAACTCAGATGAAGACCCTAAAAGATGTCAAGTCTGCCGTAAGTACATGTAGCATTAATACAATGGGAATCTTATTCTTGCCTTTTTACTAGGTATAAATACTTACATCGTATCAATAAAATCCATTTAGGAAATTCTCTTTTTTATATGCAAAAACCATTTCCCATTTTAAACGTTATTTTTAGTTATGTTATGCTAAAAAGGATGCAAAAATTCGAGTCATACTATATGTTAAAAAATGAAACTTTATAATATGCTATAGGGAATGTAATTTTGAAAGTGAAATTCTTTTAAGCAAACTTTGTCCATCCTCACTGGGTTTCAAAATATTTCTGATAATATACATTAATGTAAAATCCTCAAAGTCATTTTCTTAGGATTCGTCATACCTTTAATAGTATTCTAATACAGAGTATAGTATACCCAGTATAAAATACCTGATAGAACCCCGCAAATCCATGCAAATATTTGCTCTAGAGAAATTGAGAAGCATAAGAATTTTAGCCCACATAGCGCGCGGTAAAAGTAAAAGCATAACTGCCTTTTTTTAAATATATTAGATAACTTTTTTTAGTATTCAGGACATTGAAGAGGCGTGTAATATTTAGTCAATAGGACAATGTGGATAAAAAAGAGCAAACAAATGATAAAACGGTAAATGAACAGAGTCAGGGCAAACATTTCAGGTTAATGCAAACAATTCCAACATGGATCTTTCAAACGAGACCTTAAAGAAATTTAATTTAATTTGAAAACCGAAAGAGTTACGAAATGTCGAGTGTCTTTTTATGCAAATAGTTTTGTCCATAGAGTCTGCAATTTCTTAATTTATTCTAACGCTTGTGTAAATAAATATATAGAGAGATGGATTCCCAGAAACTTAAGTAAATTTTATTAAATATATGAATAATAAAATAATTTATATTTTAGGATGCCCTCGGCTCGTTCCTCCATCATGAGTGAATTCACTAATTTATGGATCAATATCCGGATGAGACGTCCACGGGGATATGACCACATGGAGCGTCGTTTCAGTACATCCAATTATTAACTCGTGAATCTCTTCCACATTTCTCTCGTCACAAAATCTGTATCTGTGTGTGTGTGTTTGTGGTTAATTATTTATTTTAATCTCCCGACTCAGTTTGATTCCACTCTCATTGTTTCAATTCGTACTTTTTGAACTGCAAGGTACACGTTGTGTAAGAATATTTATGATAGTTGTGGCTGTGCTGTACTTTATTACATTCTTAAAATATGATAAATTCAAATATAAAAATATTTTTTAACCTTCTGTTTGGGTGTTTTGTATTATAAATGTAAATATTTATTTAAATTGTAAATGTCCAAATGAGGTGTAAATTACGCTATAGTTTGTCATGTGTTATAACATTTTTGTTATTCTATATTGTGAGCGAACTATATTGACAAAATTAATTATGTATATTTGTATTAAAGCGCTTTTGACATTGTCTGTCCATTTTTCAATATGGCATAAATTGATCGAAAGTTCCAATAAAGGCGCCTAAGCGGAACAAAATATGGAGATAGGATTTCAACAATTTAATTCGCACAAAACCACATTATTATTATTATTATTATTATTATTATTATTATTATTATTATTGTTTAATAACATATTATTGTTTTAACCTATTAATAATTGTTGTATAATTGAAGTGGCAAACATTTCATCGAAACACTAATAATTTGCTTGAACAAAATCAAGATCATTAAATTTTTAAAATGCATTCCATATTCGCATACTATGTATTAAATGGTGCATTGTGAAATCTAGATAAAAAGAATAAGAAATTAGCGCGAGTTTATTGTGGAGGTTTTTACCTTGTTATTTATTCTAATACTCTTAAAATTTGGGGATTTTTCAAGGCAATCTTCTTTTTCTTGCATTCTTATATTATATACACAAATATATTATTATTATAATTCATAAATTCATAATCCTTCAATTGAAAAATTGACATTAAGGAAGCATATTTTCTATATATTTAATTATTTTTGAGTTAATGCTAATAAATTAAAAGAAAAATTTGTTTTATAAACATTATAAAAATATTTAAAACGGTATATGATATTAACTAAATTAATTTTAAAATTAGTTATTGAATTGACAAAAAATGATCCAATCATTTAAACGAACGAGTCATATTACCATTTCATTTAAAGCTTTATGATTTTTATAGGATTTCATTAATTGTCATTAATTAACATGGAATTTGGGACATAGACATGCGATAAATTCAAAAAGATAAGAAAGCAAAGATCGACCAACCGCGCGACATTCACAACTCTCAACTTTCCAAATTAGGACTAACATAAATAATATAAGGAATTCCATATAAAAATTTATTTCTCACATTTTTTACGGTATAACTATAATAAAAATGTTAAATTAGGAAATTAAATTCATCATTATTTGAGTAAACTACTATGTATGTAATATACAACATACAAAATATAATTTAGGATACAATTTCAACATTAATAATATAGCAATTTACAAATACATGCTTATGCATACAATTAGTTATGCAATATGCAAGTTAATTCATAAACCATACTAAAAAACATTTTTAAAAACTCCAATCTATTTAATATTTGATATAGAAGTTTAATACCTTACAATGGCGCATACAAAATAATAGAAACCAGCATTGTTCGCATTTGTGGCTTTACATGCTTTACATGTTAAAGGCATTCCATATTTTGCTTTTTAAGGAAGGATGTTCAATCTACCTTGGGAATTCGAGTTAAGTACCGCAGGTATGCTAGCGTCTACCTACCGTCCTTTACCAAACCACGATAGAGACGTATATGCTTAATATGAAAAGTTAGGTCTTATTAATTTTTTAAGGTGTTGACCTCTCTGTAATTACAACAATAAGGAATCCCAGGAGCAGCCTGTTGTTTCCATTTCTTCAAACTCTTCACGTCTGCTGACAGAGTGAGAACATTTAAAATCCTCTTTTAAGCTAGACAGACCTTTTTCACGCTTAGCTTATATAAAAGATTCTCTCAATACACCGACTCGTTCTATAAAATGAATAATACTGAGGGAGTTTTGCCTAATTTTCATCGTTTACACTGAAACACTTTGAAACACTCACTCCGGATCCTCTTTCAAATATGGTAAATATTTCAGAGACTAAATTCAAATTTTGCTAATAGTATTAGTCCATACTGATAGAAATAATTAATTTTAATTTACTTTGCTTCAGATCTCATGAGCTCCTCCACATACGTACAGCCTTTTTAAAATAGTAAAGTCCATGAGGATCGGAAATTGACTTGGAGAGGTCTGAGGCTCAAAGCTCCCTGCGCCGAATACGGACGGCTCACAAAGAAACCGAAGGACTGGTCGAGAGAACTCCAGTTGCCCTTAAACGTTCAACATCTCACACACTTGTTCTCCCTCGTTGTGGAGAAATGCTTCGGTTTTCGCTCAACTACATATTCGAGAAAGCTTTTCTCTCTTAACATTCTTTCACCAAGTTCGCGAAACGTGCAATAAATGTGAGGGTAATGTTGCATTTTATGTAATCTTATGGGTTCCTTGGAGGAATGCAAGAAAAATTCAAATAAATAGAAAGTGGTCCAAATGAAAAAGAAAAGTGCTAAAGCGTAATGGTGTGTAATAGGAGAATAAATGACCTTTTGGATACCCCCAAGATCCTTACATTTTCAATTCTCCTCCAATTAAAGAAATATACGTTTTCTTGAGCGTAAAATAATCTTCAAATTTGCTACAAGTGGAGTTCTTAAATTTTATCTGAAGTGTTGTTGTTGAAAATTATTAAAGAACTCAAATCAATCCATTTCTATTTGAAAGTAAATTGATTCGTGGATTCCTTTTATGTTTGCCCTTTAGTAAAAACAAATAGGAGAAATCTCAGTCTTGGAGTAAATACTATACTTCTAAGAGAGAACGAACATTAGCTAATACATACTCATGAGAAGAAAGAGATATAACAAAGGGAAAATGAGTTATCAATAAGGTGAATGATGTTTTATTATGATAAAAGTTATAATACATACTTCGCCTATTATAAGTTGTTCAATGGGTAGAAAAATCTAAAGGAAAAATCAGGCCCGAAGAAAGAAAATGATGGGATTGGAAAAAGAAGGATATTTGCTAGAGGATGAAATTTCTCTTCAGACTATTGTTGACAATTCCAATGTTAGAAATTCGACTGATGGCGAGACGAGTGAACGAGATGAAGAATTGGCTAAATACGAGATTTTAATCCTTTTCCTCATTTTTGTGATGACGGTGTTGGGGAACGGAGTCGTTCTTCTCGGCATTGCCCTCAGGAAACAAAAATTAAATAGAATGTATTACTTCATTCTTCACCTCTCTATAGCAGGTAAAAATGTTGCTGTAAAAATTTCATAATAATATTACTCATTTCGTGAATTGTTAAAAAATTGATTTATTGTATATTGAGTTTTATATAACGTAAAGAAAAAAGGTTTTTTATATTTTCCAATTTTAATTTTGAACAAGCCATAACAAAATAATAATAAAGTGAAAACTGCAACAAAAAGAAATTTATATAAAATCAAATACGAGGAATTTTTATTACTCTTTTAGTTTAATCACATTTTATTATCATGATAAATTATTTTACATTATGGCATAGGTTTTTATTTAAATTGAATAAAGTTCGGTTAATATTTAAATAATTTTTTTATTATGTCAAATTAGCCACACTTGATTGATCTAAGGGTCAATTATTTAAGAAAAGCTTTGAAAGGAATAATTGACTGATTGACATTAATTGGAGCATTGAAGGTCCAATTTGACTCTTTCAAAATAAAGATGCTTGGTTAGCTGAATCATGAAAACCCCATTTAATGAATCTTTTCTCGAAAGAACTGTCCAATAAGGCGGCACTTTTTCTTATTAAGACATTTCTCTTCTTCGTTCAATTTTAATATTAACTTTTTTTTATTAGATCTCATAACAGCGTTCCTCAACGTGTTACCGCAGTTTTTCTGGGACATCACGTATCGGTTCCGAGGCGGGGACTTTCTCTGTAAAGCAGTCAAATTTGGTCAACTCCTCGGTCCTTATTCTTCAGCTTATGTTCTCGTGATGACAGCGATTGATCGATACCAAGCGATTTGTTACCCAATGAGCGACTTCTCTTGCACATGGAAGTCCAAAGTTATGGGAGGCGTCTGGACATTTTCCGCTCTTCTTTGTCTCCCTCAAATATTCATTTTCTCATATCAAGAAATAAGACCCAACACTTACGATTGTTGGGCCACGTTCGTGGGCAATTGGGGCGAACAGGCCTACGTTGTTTGGTACTGTGTTTCCGTTTTTCTCGTTCCTCTCATCATCCTCATCTTTACTTATTCTTGCATCTGTCGTACAATTTGGATCAACATAAGTTACAAGAATGCCACAATGAAGAAGGATTATCAATTCTCTGTGCGGTATTCAAGAAAGTCGCGGGACTCTTTTACCGTGACCGAAGCTGATCATAATTTCTCAACCGTGGCGCACGAAGATGTCGGCGGGACAGAAATTATGACCATCACTCCGCCGCCTCCTTCGAATGGATCAACACCTTCGCAGTCAAGAACGCCGAATGTGAACGACCAGAGGAAAAACTCATCACCTGTTATGAAACACGTTCAGTTGGGTGAAAGTATCCATGAAAATTCGACTTTATTGGGGAAACAAAATTTTTCGAATTTGAGCAGCAAATCGAGCTTGGGCCTTGGATCGAAGCTCGTAAATATTCCTATAGGAAAGACTAACGGCGGTGGTAATTTCCAATGTCCTTCAATTGCTTTTCCCTCTCCATCGAATTCATCGGATGAGGAAGATGAGCGGCGGGGAAATGGGCCAAAGCACAATGCGAGATCATCTGGGAGGAAAAGTGAGTCGTAAAATACAAATAGATTAAGGATGTGGAGGAATAAAAGATAAATAAAAATGCGTAAATGGGCCAATGCATTATTGGAATGTTCTTCTGGTGTGTTGGGGGATTCGATTTGGAGACCATACGTAATACTTTATGGCTAATGGTCTTAACGTATTTTGCCCTTTGGTTTTTCAGAGTCGGCCGAGGAAAGCATAAAGAAGAAGGATCGATCCGGGAGCGAAAGCGAAAAAATTCATTTATTTCTTGACGCCCAAACTTCGACCGGAAGTCGGGATACGAAGCAGGCGATTAACGTCAAATGCTCAGACCCAGAGCCACCCCGAGCTCATTCTGTTAAGGGTATTTCAAGAGCAAAGATTAAAACTGTCAAACTCACCGTCACTGTCATTTTGTAAGTGTTGAGGAGATAGCACACTTCTCAACTTTTCCTAATATAATTACTTGATTCAATTACAAATTGTTTTAATTACAAGACTTATTGAAAGACACAAAATTTCATTTCCCCCAATTCAATTTCCCCCAATTCAATTTCCCCCAATTCAATTTGGGTAAAAGTTTCATTCGCATGAGTGGAGCATTTAGAATCACTGGTGATCAGAGGACTTTCTATGATTCAAATTCATCATTAAACATTCATTAAATTGCATTCTTCATATAAATTACTGTAATGGGAATTGGAAATTAGAAAGCAAACAATAAAAAGCTAAATAATCAATAAATTTAAAGCATAGTAACTTTCATTATTTTGAACTTTTTATAGTTGCTACATCTTCTGCTCAACCCCCTTCATCGCAGCTCAGCTTTGGGCGACCTTTGATCCAAATGCTTCGAAAAGTCAGTATTTTTCAGGTAATGTTTTTGAGGTTAAATCTTTTTATGGTTTTATTATTTCATGATTTAATATGAGTACTGCGTAGGCAAAAATAATTCTGAAAAGACTTTGGGAAATGATCTTTTTTCATCTCCTTCAAATTCACAATTCTTCAACAGATATTATTTAAATGCCTAGTTGAGCAAATTAATTAAATTAATGTTGACTGATGAACATATTATATTATTTGTGTATTTATTGTTAGTCATGTTTCACAATGCATCAAACGATAAGAATATTTTATCCGAGAGAGTGAAAATTAATTTGAGGAAAATTGAGAGCAAGTGAACAAAAAAGTAATTATGATATAATAAATAAAACAGTGCTACTCAAACGAATCATTTTAAGCAAAAACTCTCTTAAAAGAACTATTTTTAGCTTATTAATGTTTGTGATCTTCGTAAATTATGCAAATATACTAGTATAGCAAATGAGTTTGGTAGAATTCAGGATAAAGTGTTGCACTTTACGAATTTCAATTTATAATTACATTCTTGTGTCGTTGACGTGCAAGTGATTGATGAGAATAGAATATGTTTCTATTGATTATTCGTTACTGACTTTCTGCCTTGAATGTTTGAATAGTATCCCATCCTCTACCTTTCTTTTTACTAATTAATTATACAATAATTACATGCCCTTAAATCACAAATAATTAATTTTGATATAATTTCATGTTTATATTTAGTATCTTTCTGTAAATACTTGAAATGCAAATGTAAATCTACATCCAACATCAAATATGACCCAAATCAAGTCAGAACTTTACACGCACAGTCTATGCTTAATGTAATAAGATATAATATTATTTCATGATATTTTGAATTTCAGGAGCTACTTTCACACTTGTTATGCTACTGGCTTCACTCAATAGCCTCGTCAACCCTTGGATATTCCTCGCATTCAATCCGAATCTTTTTCAAGATTTCCTAAGAGGATTTCGACAAACGAGACTCAATTTCTTTTCTAGATAAATCACCACATTTCATGAACTTTAATTTCGCAAAGGTATTGGGGAGTTTGATTCTTGACCTTGCAAAGGGCAATGCTGAACAATTAGGTTTTTACGCTTCAATTTCAAGTTTAAAATTTTAAAAATAAAGCTATTGTTAATTAATTAATGCTGATAATATATGATTCCAGAATTTTATTTGAACATGCATTGTAAATATATGGCTTATCAACTTTTAAGTTTAAACTTCACATTATTCTCCAAAAAAGATTTTTTTAAAGATCTAGAAGGTTTTTGCAATTGTAACCTTATAGTACAGGGCATAAAATATACATTAAAACTAGATGACCTTTCTTCATTTATTTCAAGTTTTTTAAATGACTTTATTATAAGGATGAAATCAGGGTTAGCACAATCTTCGACTATAAAATAGTCTAAAATATGAATTTAAACTTACTTTCACAAGGTATAATCCCAAGTATGATCCTATCCTTTACCATAAATACAATTCTAAATTAATATGATATATAAGAAAAATATATTTATAATAAATCAATAACTGTTATGTTAATTTTAAAATATAGTCTGCTTGCATAAATTATTTATTAAATGTAAAACTCATAAAAAGAATATTTAACTAATGTTGAAGGAATATGTCAGATTATAGCTTTTTAATCAAAATTTGAGAATGTTCTACTTGTTAATTTGAAAATAATATTTGCTCCATTGATATTGAATGTATGATATACCATTTAAGTACAAATGATAAAAACTACAAAAAATATGATTTTACTTGATATAGATTTGCTTAAAATTGTAATTTTAATTAAACATGGACATTTTTACTTTAGTAATCAATTCATTTTTTAACTTGCAAATTGATAATTAAAATTAAACATGACAAATAATTTATCCATTTATGAGTGCTTGTGGTTTGAAATCCAAGTGACAAATGTAAATAATTTGGCATGATTATTTTGTCAAGTATTACTTATTTATCCAAATAGCAATATATATATATAATCAAAGATTTTGGATAAGTTGAATAGCCTTCAAAGTCAACGTGTTGTTTTCCTAAAATGAGAGAATTATGTACATCTATTCAGTGTTTGGATTTCTAAATGCGATAAGCAATTAAATTGCATATTTAGACGATTATGAACGATTCTTGTGTAAACTTTCAGTATCTCTATAAATTCAATATGCTTTATGACCTTTAAATAAATTTTCTTTGAATTCCTGAAATCATAATTGAAACCATCCTTCGTAAATTATTTCTCATGCTGGATTCATTCATGCATTAAAGCATAATGGGTGTGTGATGAAATGAACATGAAATATGGACCATATTATATAAAGAAGTAATAATAAGCATGGGCCTCCTTTTAATGTGAAATGTAATGGAGCGGATGACTCTTATCCGACTCATAACCCTAATTACTAATTAGTAAACTTTAAACTTGACTGGAAAACGGAGCGTTAATGAACTAGGCCTTTACAAACGATTTAAGGCCTCGCAAACTCCAAACATCATAATTTATAACAACCATCTTCATCTCTATATTAAATTAAGCCGTCTTGAGATCGTAAAGAGATCCTAGCTATAAAACTTGGTATAATGCAATTATTGTAAAACTATGCGTCTAGAGGAAAATAAAGTTACGGGGAACTTTCGTTCAGAAGAAAAATAAATGATTTAATGATGTATCTGTCAATAATAATTAGCTCAAAAGTCTGGGAACGATTTGAATTCCTTAACAAGTGTAAAAGTCGAATGAATGAGGCATAAACAAGATTATTACAATTATAAACGAACGTGATAAAAAGATGAGAATACAAAAAGTTCATAATGTACAAAGGATTGGATTGCCCCGAGCCCGAGTTTGTGTGTAATAATGACGAGATTCGTGTATAGATATTGAAAGTTCATCATGACCATGCTCTTGTTCATTGTGTCGATTCCGTTGAAAACTTGGAACATTTCCATCATGAATTCGTACATGTTTGAAGACGTGTCGGGTCATTGATGAGCCGTGCGTGTATAAAAACCAGGCTAATTGTGCTTTCTCACGAGAGACTCCAGGAATGACATGTTGAAGTCCAATTGTAAACTTGAACATTCGCTTCATTCGGGGTGTTTGGGCGAGAATGATTTCATACTAAAAGCCCGTGTGTATTTGAGGGAGTTGTGCCAGAAGAAGGGGATTTGGACGTTCCTTCTCTCAGAGGATTTTTGAGTGGAGTTGAAAAGGAGGAGAACTTGGAAGTTCATTTACCATTGAGGATGGGATTTGCCGGCACGGCGAAGTTCGCCGCTTGGGAAACGCCAAGGAATCCGACACAACTTTTTTCAAACTCTTTTTCGCCCAGGTGAATTCTCTATGGCTCTCCTCTGTATATATGAGTAATTATTACCCTTCTTCACTCAATGCAATTCTCTTGGAGGTTCCTGAGCGAGCCGACAGCTTTCGAAGATATACAATAACGATGCGAGTTGTTCTATCGATGGGTTCTTTTATTCACCTTGCCGGCCGTCGAAGAACACAGAGCGAGGATCTTGGCTATAAATTCCCATATCTATTCTTGACTCCCTCAACAATGGAGGAATGTAATAAAGGAGAAGACAGACTCACACCTCTCCAGGAGGCACTCAAATAAAGCAATAAAATGTTAATTACCTTTTAAATTTCATAAATTCGTATCTGCCAACTTCGTGACCGTCTGGAGAACCCAAGACTTTTTTCATTGAGTTTTTATAATATTGCAAACTTAACAGTGACAAATTTAGACGAAAATAGACATAATTGGAAAGTTGATATAAGAGAGATCAATTTCATTAAAATTGCATTTTGCATTTTAGGAACAAGTTATGGAATTAAATATTTACAGAGAATAATGAGGTAATCAAGAAATGAAGATACTAAATACATAAAATGAGAAGTATGTATAGCATCAAGTTAACGCAAACAGAAAAGTTCTAATTTTTATATAAATTTGATTTTGTATAAAAGTAATAGAAATAGATTAAAACGAGTAAAACATAGTTGATAATTGTATCAAATTCTATTGGCCATTATTAGAGAATTAAGATCGATTTAGGATTCAAGTGATTAAAACCTGACGCGATAACGTTTAATTGCTTTTGTTTTGTATTCATTACCGTCTTTCAACGGTTGGGTCTTCTCTGAGCACGACTTCCATTTATTCCTTTATTCCTCATTGCAGATTCTAAGAATCCGAAGGATTCCGACGTGAATTGGATTCTAATTTAATACTCCCACGCCAGAGCATCTTCCCATGGAATCCTCATATTTTAAATTCAGAGGAACCGGCTGTGAAATTTGGACGAAGAATCCAAATCATTTCTCACTTCATTTCCCACTAAAATCCAGATCTTCAGCTGTTGAAACAATGCCAGATTTTATTAATTGTACAAATTTTGTTTCTTTTGAAGAAAACTTGAGGACGTTTTTGTCTCTTTTAAAAGATTTTAATAGCTCAAATTTTGAACAAATGGAATGTATCTTCTTCCTCGGGTTCTTCTCAAAACTAATAAACAACTCAGGTAATATCGAGGCCATACGAAGGCCTTCTGTAATATATTAATAAACTTTCAGCTATCCCTTTGATCGGAAGTCCCTGAGAATTCGAGAATTTCGCTTTCGCATACTCGTAGCATATTACCTATTATAGCAAAATAACAAATAACAAACTAATGTATAATACAAATAGAAAATTAGAAAACCTTTCTGCCTCATACACTATTCTCCCGTAGTTACATAAATGTCAATTTTGAAGTCTTTTCATTAGTGAAATTTTTTAGAATAGAAAAGCTTCACATGAAAGAACAAAAGGGAACTGATATTCACCCAAGAAAAATGAGTAAAAAATGAATAGAAAGATGATTCAGCCCAATATATGACTGCAAAGACCATAGAAAAGCATTAATTCCAAAGAGAGATATAAATGGTCTTATTCTTACGTCTTCAAAAGCTGTTCCAAATCTCGAGATTCCTCTTCATCTTCATTTGATGGATGGAGTTCTCAACGACAAAAGTAAAAGGGTCCCTTCGACTTTCCTCATCGATCTTCCTTTTAGAGATAAAGGTCTATATATACGCATATGGTACAATTCCATTTTTATTACAAGATTATTCAAATGTGGTGACTTTTTACATAAATGCTTTTTAACCACATTAAATACATACTTCAGATTCTCTTAATGTAAATATCACACTCGCCTCTATGTAATATCGTTACTACATTAACGCGTAACTTGAAAAAAGTGAATTTATGTAAATAATTGAAAATATAACTATCTAAAATGAAAAGTAAAATCAAAAGATATTTTAAATGAATTATTAATTAAAACTCAACATGAATAATATAAATTTAATGTATGTATTCTATAAAGAGACCGAAAATAATTGAGGAAAAAAACCACTTGTTTTTTTCGCGAGGAAGATCATTGCATTTATTTGAAAAAAAAACTAAACGCGTCGGCGACAAGACGGCTGGACGTTGGGCATTCACTCTTACTCAAAGGAGAAAATTGATTATGCCTTCGTCTTATCCCATTAAACACTGTCAATCTCTGCGAATCTTCCATTCTTCCTAACTATTCTTCACATTTGTTAGGTTCAAGTAATGGCTACGATTCACTGATTTATCATACAAAACTCACACTTGGCAAAGAAGTGACTCAAATGAACAACCCCGACCAAAGAGATATTATGATTTCCTTGCAAGAACTCAATTTCTTTTAAGGCTATCTTAAAGGGTTTTAATGAATTGATTTTAAATTGCATTTCTTTCAACTTCAAATGGTCATCCTTATGTAATGAGGATTGAAGGACTTGGAACAAATAATACTGGTAAAGTAAACTCAAGTATAAAAGCATTATAGAAACTCACTTTCTGATCAAAATTAAGATTAATCTATAATATCAAGTTCTTGGATTATTTTCTAGTGTTTTTAATTCAATTACTACTTGAGTTTAACATAGAAGACGGCTGAAGAGAAAAGGAAACAAGGCACTTTGATTTTCAATTTTAATTTGACTCAATTCCTCCAAGATTTCCATCCTATTAGATTAAAACCGAATTAGAAAGACTCCGGAGAATTTCTCTATTCAATTTAATCTTAGATGATTTAAGAGGAACATTTTATGAAAAAATAATGGAAGATATTTAAAATTACTTTTGTCATTCTAATTTACTTAATCAGGTATTATGGAATTCGATTTTTTTGGTACAAGGATTAAAGTTGCTCAATTCAAAATTGCTTACAATTCTAATTAACAAAATATATAGGTAAATTAGTAATAAAAAAATTATTTATATTTGAAATCTACAATAATATGTCATTTAAATTTTTTTACTGGCCTGTCTGTCTACTACATCGAATGTCTACCGTTTATGTTTATAAATGGGTTGAATCCAAAGTTCGTTATCGCTATGAGGGAAACTGCCTTTTAATTATGACTTTAATGGGATATAATCGTTGGCCTCTTTTAAAACGAGCCGACAGATTTTGTAAAGCGTTAATGACTCACTCTCTTGTTAAGCTTTTTCATGGTGAACTCTCAGTTCGCCTTTTGCATCTTTTCTTTTATAATGGGTTCTACATTTGTTAATCTCTGAACATCAACTACTTGAGATTCTCCTGTTATAAAAATATTGGAGGTAAGACGATGCTTTGAGATTCAAACTTCATTCACTTTACTATTTGCTTAATGTTTTTAAATCTCTTTTGATAGGAAATTCTTCGTGGAAGTTGTTTGAGTTCAGAGCTCAGTAGCAATTAGCGAAAAGAAGTTTTAAACATATAAATGGCCCGTTAGACAGTCTTTGGATAATGAATTCATATTATTATTCGAAGAATGAACAAATAATTCCTCCATAACTTATTAATTGTTCTATCAAGTTCAATAACTTCTCTATGATGTCATTTTCTTATTTAATTTTTTAACTATGAACATCAAGAAGACAACAACCATTTTGTTTTATTTTTAAAATGTTTACTAATATTTTAAACCTTTTTTGTATCATTTGTTCATTATGCAAATCTACAAATTTACAAAAGTTGTAATTCATAAAATTATAAAGTATTATGCTAATTTAACTCTGAAATAATAAGACTTGTGATTTAGAATAATATTAAATAGCTAAAATAAAATAATATAATGTATTTAGCAAATGCGAATCTGCTGTAGATTTTATTGTTGACTGTTCTCACCGTTTAACTTTTTTCAAATTAAAACAATAGCCGAGTGAGAGTGTGAGATTCTATGAGAGAGATTCTTATAAAATTCAGTTAGGATGATACGACGTAAAGGGAAAAACATTTTGTTCTGCTGTAAACGCACAGCGGTGATCTTTTGTTCTAAATAATGTCTTCTGAGATAACAGAGACATTAAGATGAAAAAGAAATTTCTTTTAGTTCTTATGCATAAATACCTTCTGTTCTTCCACGTACACATACTCGTTGTGAAAACCTCACAGTTCAGTTCCCAAAGAACGAAAGTTTAAGATGAACATTTTCATATTAAAAATTCTTTATGGATAATAGTGGAAGATCAGGAGTGTTTTCCAAATTTTCCCGACTTATCCACTTTCAAATTCAGCTTAATTCTTCCCAAAGAACACTTAGACATTTATGCAATCCCTAGTTTAAGAAAATTCTCTATAATGGCAAAATAAGTATCTACTCATTATTGTTTCAAATTCTATTTGTAATGATTTTGTAAATGTTTCAAGTAAGCAGTGTATGAATTATCCTTGAAAATATGTCTGACTCAAGGATCTATTTATGTTGATGAGGATTCATTGTTATTTATTTTCCGTTATTTTCATCTTTTATCAGATTATAGGCATAAACAAAACATGACATATTTACAAACAATAAATCCACATTTTTATTTTACCGACTTTCAATTATAATTTACATATAAATGTGTGATCGAAGACAGACGATTATTCAGAATCACCTGAGAATCACCGAAGCACACACGAATAACATGTTATATAAATACGCAAGACCATTCGAGTGCTTGTTCAATCAAGATCTCGATTATGCATATATCTTTTGTTTAAAAGGAGCTGAAGATGAAGACGCGGATTGACAAGACAATGCGAGGAATCTCTTGAAAGGAGGAAGCTGCTCCTTCACTTTGCACACCTGCATTCAACCCTCAACATGTGTTCGGACGTTCCTCAAGAGCAGATTGAAGTGAAGACGAGATGGTTGGGGGTTGAGGTGCTGTTGAGGGAACTTGAGAACCAAGAACCAAAGAGGTGGAACTTGACATAGGCAAAAGAACTTCAGTTGAGAAGATGCTCCCAGACAGCAGCCACCAAAGTTTGCACAAATTGTTCCCCTATACAAACCTATATTAGCCTTTAGAGTAAACAAATACACACATTACCACCACACATTAACCATACACAAGAACACAGTAGGGACTTTCCACGCCTAAATATACCTTCTTCTTCAGGGTTTGTAATTAAGTAAAGATTCCTGAACCGCAGTTGTGCTCTCATACGTACCTACTTAATATTTATCTTCTCATTCCCCGGACATTCAAAAATTATTTCCTTCTTTGAATTCTCTTTTATGTCTCCTGAATTTGAAGAAATTCCTGTGCCTTCTCATTAAACACTCCCATAACTCTCAAGACGAGAGAAGATCCAGTGAAGTAAATAAAATAAATCTTTAAAACTTTATTATACACTCGAGACTTTATTATAATATCAACCCTTTGATAAACCGGCATCCTACTTTGATACTCACAGCGAAGACTTACCAAGACTTTCCAAGAGCTTTGGTCACAATTTATTCGTCTCAGGTTTGTTTTTTATATTTTATTAAATCAATAAATAATAAAGAACTATACATTCTCTAGTTTTTTCAATATTCTACATGATATTTTATGTACAATATCCTTAATTAAGGATTTTTATGAACAAATCTTTAGAAAAAGTTTTTATATCTAAAATATGCTTGTTTGAGTTGACAATTTCATGAAGTTTTACATGAAAACTTTTCCTAAGATTTAAATAGTCAAGCCGGAGTCTCGGACTACACAAGTAAAATAGTAGCATACATTTATTCTAAACTTTGTCCCATAAAGATCCCTATGAAGAACTGAAAAACTTGGCACGAGACTCGTCTTGATTGGACCCATCGAGACTTACTTAATCGATACACAAGAGATACTCACATACTGAGAATAGTTAAAATATTGTTCAATCCCTTCTTATTCCGCTGGCTCTGATCTGGAGCTTTGAAGACGCGACATTTACCCACGATTGGGCCCACATAAAGAAGTCTGATGAGCAACGGGTATTTTGTATGAATTTCATGTGAAGGTTCTTTCTCGGGGATTTGAAAAGGCGGGTATTTTAGTCAAGAGAAAAGTGAATTGGAGCGGAAGCCTTTTGAATAAAGAAACCGCGTTCCAGTGTGTCCAGACAGCGGATGCGAACAACCCACACACACGTTGTGAATTCGGGAATTAAGCCGTGAAATCAAGTGATTTGGTCATTTGGCTCCAGGCTTTCTCAAAGCTTCCTTAAGAGTCTCGCTCTTGTATCCTTCCGGTGAGTCCAGAATTTCCTCTACTTTTCTATATGTATTAAATCTGAGTTGATTACTTTGGTAGAAATTTGTCCCTTTCTCCCCTTCGAGAATAAGAGTCTTTAAGGACGAGGCTAAACTTCTTGGGTGTCTTTCTATGAAAAAGGGACAAAATGGAGTTAATGGGTGTGAATGCACGTGTGTGTATGTGCCTACGAGTTTAAACCTAGTCTTCCCGTTAAACACAAGTTTACAAGTAACATTCATATAGGATTTGGGTATATAGGACTTGAGGAATTTCTTCTTCTTAAAGAACCCCAAAACCTCATTTTAACTCCTGTAAAGGAAAAACCAATAGAGGATCTTCAACTGCAAATTTTCTCATTTTCCTCACAAATTCTTCTCTTTTCTTATTTACTCCGAAAAGCCCGAAAACTAATTAATTTGGGCTCTTTAAGAAAAACTGTTTTAAATTCTCAATAGCGAACCGCGAGCCGGCGTTTTTAGATTAAATTTACTAGTCCATTAATCACACTGAAATTGTTTATTTACAAAAAGTTTGCTACTTTCCTTGCTTTTAATTATATGATGAGAAATCTGTTAAAATGCGTGATTCCTTTACATAACTTCCTTGAAGGATGGAAAAGCATCGTATAAAAGTTTTATTCTGTTTTACTGCGTTTACTACTACTAGGCAAATATTGGCTCTTAGTATTATTGGTATTATTAAATGTAGTGTTTACTAACGGGGGTTGTATGCCATATTTATTAATACCTTTTATTGAGTAATTTAACCAGAATCGGGTCATTTTTCGCGAACTCAAATTACTCGGGTGTAAAAGTACGTTCTGGATGCAGTATAGAGCTCTTGTAGAGTGAGGGGAGTTTAATAAGTGCGGTTTCGGTCCGGCGGTGGAGAGATGAGTTATGACCCAGGCGAATGAAATAATGAGCCAGATTGCTCATTTGATGCCGAGTGATAAGAGGAACATAAATCAGTGGAGGAATTCTCACAAAATCCCCACCAACTCGCCCGACACATGCAAAAGAATCATTTCCTTGGAAGGAGTGAAACTTTCTCTGGCTAAACCTCCACTCGATCCCAAATTCCCGGAAACTCAGGTTGACCAAAACGGCCCAAACGAGGAAAATTTCTTATTTGAGGAGCATTAAATAACCAATTCTCTTTAAATTAAGTGAGTCAGTCAAAGGTTCAATCAAACCAGGTGATTTTCTCTTTATAAATACAGGGAGTTTTTTATGTAGCGCAAACATCAAATGCATGTAAAACTGATAATTTTCTATCTAACGTTTATTAAATTTCCCACAGCAACCTTATGGAATTCAATTAGCTTTACATGCATTTTGATGTTTGCGCTACATAAAAAAACTCCTGGTACATCCATGCTAATAAACCAATTCTCTCCTTTTGCTTTGAGAACGTGGACATTTTGCCTCAAGGGAGCTCAATTTTCTTTCAACAGTTCCAACGCTCTTAATTCTCAATGTATAAATCAAGGGGAACAAAGCAAACATGAATAGTAATTTAATTACTTACAACTTTGGCAAAATTCTGCTTTTCCTTGCAAATAAACTTTTCTATTTATGATTACTTTGATTACTTCTATGTTGGAAAGCGTTTACTCTTCATCTTTAGTATAGTATTTGACCTTGACTTGAGAGTAAATAAGAAAAATAGGTTTAACGTAATCTGAAGGGAATTTAAATTGGTAAATAATCCTTTTAGCTTTTCTCTAAAAAGTCTTTGCTTTGTTGTTCTTCAGAAATTCAAAGTTGCTTAAAATGCTTGAGGTTTTTCAAATTTGAATTTCGAACCCAAGTTTTGTGAGTAAAATAAACAATTATTAAATTAAAACTCGGTTCACAGACTTCATAGAGCATAAAATGCTTTTAATTAAACTTTTTTGAAGGATTGAACGCGATATGAAAATTAAAACAAGCAGCAGTTTAATTAAATTTTTGAGTGAACGTGCTTTTACTCGCATATTTGAGATCTGATCAAACATCCGCATCCTTAGAGTATTCATTGACAAGGACAAGTTAAAGACATTTTGCGCAAAATTTAATATTTAGAGTAACATGAGCTTTATTAAAATATTGACAATTTAATAACAAATTTCTCAATTTAATTGTACATTTCCAGTCGAGCATAAAACACAGCAAAAAATTACTGTTTAGGTATGCTACATTCTCACTTGTCATTTTGAAAGAAAATTGTTCTTTTAAATTACTTTAAGTTTTTCTAAAAGAAAATTTAATAGCAAGATACTCTTCAGCCATAAATTTGGAAAAAAATCAATAAATTCTTGAGTGAATTGAATTTTAATTCTTTACAAAGCAGCGGTCAAAAGCACGAAGTTCAAAGGTGTGTAATTGGAGATTGAAAGGAAATTCCTGAAGGAAGAAAATGCGTGTAGTTAATATCAATATGCGAAACCCCGCCATGTGCATATTACAACAAAGATCATTTTTCTCAGCTCGCACTTCAATGTTGCTCCAATGTACGTTCCATATACTTGCGGAATGAGTGAAATTGAAAGTGAAGGCGGAATCCGTTGGCCGAGAACATTCATACGGTTTACATAAGTAATAAGTATTGACCTTATGTTGCATTTTCTTGAATTACGTCTTGGAAGAATTAAGGAGTTTTAATATAAGAAGAGTTTCATGCTGAGACTTGTGATAAACGCTACTTTTTCTACTGCAACTATCTTATTATTCCATATACAAGATGAGTTATGTAAGCCTTGTTGTAGTTATATTACATAGTATTCGTTCAAAAGGAAGGACATTGGCTTTGATTCGGAAGTGGAAGTACACAATGTACAGGCTCTGATCCATAACGTTGTTCAACGTGTAATATACGAGAGAGTGGATGTGCAAAATTTCATTAGGGTTTCCTTCTTCTGCAAACTACTTTTACTTTGAACCTCCCATGAATGGAACTTATGAGAAGAATCAAACGCTTGTCAGATCAAAGATAAGGTCCAGAGTACGAGGACTTCCACAATTCACTTTTATAATGAGACTCATTAAATCCTATTCGTTCCATAAAAGTCAGGACTTGACGGCAGTGGAGGAGGGAATTTCGGACTTCTCCCACTCTTAGTGCTTTTTTGACTTTATAAACTGTTCTAATCTCTTTTGAAAGTAAGAGTAAGAGAGATGAAGGATAAGGAGATGATCTCTATCATGGTTAATTACACCTTTAAGATTTATGTAGGAGGAGACAAGGTGCGCGAATCCGTAGAGATCAGGGTGATGGACCTTCTCTTCTGTTCTATGAAATAGAGGAAGGAAATAAACCCGACTTTTATATGATCCTATTTAATTCCTATTTACATTTATGCTACTATAGATCTAAATTCATAAGAAGTAGAATTGTCATTTGAGCTTGGGAAAGCTCTTTACAGGCCCATTTACATGTAAAGCTTAATGAACTTTTGGGTTGGAAGAGAGATTTGGGAAATAAAGCTAGTTTAACGTTTTAATTACGACTTATGTGATGATATTCGGAGAATTAGAAAAGATCTACTAGGAGCCGAATGAATGAAGCAAAAGTTGTAACCTAATAGTGAATTTTGGTGTGAAGCCTTCGAGTTCTTGAAGATTAAGCTTTACTTGCCCAATTATTTTTAAGAGTCCTCCACGTCGATTCTGGTCTGGATAAAATGAGAAAGATTCTTTTAATTAAGTTTAGTCTCATAGGATGAACCTCTCCTTCACACTTGTTTGATCTTACATCAATCTTTATAGGGATAGTTAAGGAAGAACTCGCTGGGCATTTGTGGCTTATAGATAATGCCTATAGATCCTCAAGCGGATGTGGATTATAAGAGAACATACTTAATGGTAGAAAACCCATTATATTAAATCATATTTTGTGCTATATAAAGTATAAGTACAATGTGGATTGTATTGGAAGGAAAATTTAGCCTACTTTACTCTCACGGCACACCCACTCACAGACACAAACGTGATGATGCGGATTTTGTAAAGCTTTTTCTATTTATTTCCACAAAATTGAAATAAAATTGAGCTTCACATACTTGAAAAGTTTAATCGCCCTTCATCTCTCAAATTCACGTTTCCAGCCTCTTACATCATCTTTCATTTCCATATGAAAAGAAATTTTTAATTGAGTTAAATGGATCAATAATGCCTTTGGAATGAATATTTTGAATATTTGGGAATAAAACTTACAATTTCATCAACAAAAACAAGAAGGGAAAAGTGAGCATTATGAGAGACAGGAAAAGATTAAAATTATTGCGTTTCAATTCTCATGGCTTAAAATCATCGAGATTGCTTTTAATCTTCAATCATTCTAAAAATGAAGTGTTGTTTAATGTGTGAATCCTTTTTAGAATTGCGGCAATGTGGTGCATTTTGTAATTTCATTTTTATAAACAAACATAATAAAAAAAGAGATACAGTGCATGGAAAGCCAGTGTTTATGAAAATAGGAATAAGTAATAAAATAAGAATATTAGAGATTGAAAATAAAAATAAGGTATCTATTATTGCTTTCTGGCTGGCGGAGTCGCCGGGCGAGGGGCGTTTAGCAATATAGTAAATGCATACATAAATAATTTTAAGGAGGAATTATGCAAACAGGAGTGGAAATCGGAGTAAACACTTTTTATCTCTTCTACGAGTCTCGTGAGTGTCGAGGCGTTGAAGGAACAATAAACTTGTCTCATCTCTCTTTAAGAATAAAAAAGGACCCAGAGCTTTTTGGAACTCAAACCACTTTCATTGTAAATTCTCACAGCGCACTTTGCGACTCACAAAGAGAATTGTAAAATGACATTTTATAAGCATGTTTATAAGTTTATTGTACAGTATATGCATGATATTACGTACACAAGTACGTAAAGTTGTATTATGTATGTATAATACATCATTAGTAGTTTGAAAGATGCAATTTATAGTCAACTCTTTGAATTATTCTCTGATTTTTATGCTTTACCTCCACTTTAATACTTATTATTAGTATTTGTTCTTTTTGTTCTGTAACAATTTTTCATGGCAAGTTTGTACGCCACTAAAATATTTTCCTTTGTTCTTCTTTGATTTGAACTATTAAATTAGGTTGAGTTCATAATTTTTTCAAAGTTTCTCGATTGTTTTCTCAAGTTTGATCAAAAATGAAATGATAAACTTTGTTAAAATTTTCACCCTTTGTTTATTTTAAATTCATAATGCTTTAAATTTTTCTTAGCTCTTTCTCTTTAGCGTTATCTTTGCATTTATGTTCAGTTCGTATTAGAGTGTATCATCTTCTTCTCGGCTGTTTGCAGAGAAATGATACGAGATAAAAATTTTAAAAGCGTTTGCATTTCTCTCCAACGAATCTTGTATATTTTAAGTATATTTTGAGTGTATTATGTTAGAGTGCATTTTCTCCTCCTTGTTTCACATCAGATGTTTTCTTTTAATAATGAAATTCTGCTATGAAACGTACCTTAATGTTATGTAATTCTTGTAGCAAAAGAATTGTGCATTATTATTTTTTTTCTTCCATGACGTGACTCCCATATACTTCCACTATACTTAGCGAATAATGACCTTTTAACAATTATTCTAATGCTGAGTGAGCTTAGGAAAGGATGTTGAGGAAGAAGGAGGATTGTTAAGTTTTAAGTCTATGTATTCAAGAAGAGTGCATGATAAATACGAAATAAATACTATGTACTTATGCTTCTATTATAAATGTACCTGGAAAGAATGGAAGATGAGGAGGATCTCGAATTCGCCTCTCTAATCACATGGATTATCTTACCTGATGACTCGTTAAAGACGGAAAGGAAGAAGGAAGAATTTTTACAACAAAACAATTACTATACCCGAGACTTTTATAAACAACAATAGAAGAATCGAGGCATTTAAAAGGAACGATATTTGAAGAAGAAAAGCTTCCAAAACATATTGAGAAACAAGAAATTTGCTGTTATTTAAAATTAATTTGGATTTTATTTAATATCTATTTGAACTTAATAGCTATATTTGTTTTTGAAAAGTCTTTCATCGTGGTTTAATTCCCCATTATTCAAGTTTTACCTCTACGGAAGTAGGAGAAATGTAATGGAGATTTTAAGAGCACAAAGGCGTTTGTTTTCCTATTTACCTACTTTATGTAATCCAATGGATTTACCTTATGTGGATTATGCCTATTGTATCATTTTTTAAGAAATTAACCCAGAAAGTTTATTATGTAAAGAACCTGTTTATAAGTCATTTTCGAACATTGAGGAAATCACCAAAGAGTTAAAACGAGATTTGTATCGCATTGGATTATCTTCCAATAATCTCCTTCATTCTCTTCCCAATCCCTTTGATATGAAGAACATATGTAAGTCAGAGAGGAAAAAAATCTTGCGTGAATGGTGAAATTGGTAAATGAGAACATTGGAGGCCCAGAAAAGAGTTTAAGGTTAAGGAGTAAGTCTGTTTAAAAAAAGAGCGAAATGAGGTGAACGGACTCGCGTTGTTTCATGATTCCTCCATGAAGAAGGAATCTTCTCTCTCCACTCTCCCTATTTCCCATAACTCCTCGAGAGTTTTGGTGAGGATGGAGGCTATTGTCAAGATGTGGAGTATGTAATCGGGCCGAGGAGGTCCGAAAGAATCAAAGCATAAAAATTGGAGTGGTTGCTCCTGCTGTTGCTGCCGATGAGGCGGACTCATTATTTTATGAGCTCTCTGCTAGACCAGGGAGCTTCATTAGCTCCCATCCCCACGGCTGACACAGAATCCACGAGGAGAGTCGAGCTATAAAAAATGGACCACGAAGATGAGGAGGACTCGCCGCCGCAACATTGGGTTTACTACGCAAGTAGGCCGAGGCTCTTAGCGAGCTTAAGGAACCACCCGACCATCAAATATATGCAAAAGTATGATAACAGGATATGAAAACCCGATTTTGCTCCCCATTCACTCCACACAATTCCTTTCGGGTTCCGAAATCAAACGCGGACCAGACGCACTTCAAGACCAATTTGAGCAAATGTTGACTACACACTTAAATTCTATCTTTGCGTCATTTTCTTTGTATGGAACTTTTAGTTTTGAGAAAAAATATTTTTCTTAAAAATATCTTACGTGTTTACTTATTAAATAAATATATTTTTTACAAATGTTTTATATTTTATTAGTAGATCAAGCAAGATATATGTGCAATTCTACATTTTTGTGTGAAAACATCTCAATTTTTTGAATACGTACTTGAATGGACAGAGTGGCAGTTGGTACACAATTTAAATATTCATGTCAATGAATATTTATGTTTTAATAGTGTTTATACTGTCTGTAGTTGAAGGTAAACGCGATTGAAATTCAATTTAAAAAAGATATTTCTTTAGATAGAAGGATAGAACTGTTTGAATTTCCTCCTTTTCTATGTAGTTTAGTAGTTTAACTTTGCCGTTTAAATAAATAAATTTCTTTTGAAGCTCAATGAAATTCTCAATAATTCCCGACTGAATACAATTGCGAGAATAGGGGGATCGAGGTTAAATGTTTGGGGTTATATAACGCACGTTAGTGTTGATGCATTAGAGATGGCTACGCTCGAAGACTCCCAAACCTAGTTGGAGTTTGTATTTAAAGTAGGCTCAATATAGTGGAAATCATACACTTGTTACACGCTTGTCTCAACTCAACTCCATTATGTATTGTATTTATATTGTACCATTATAAGCACTGAATTTTAAATTCCAATGAGAAATTGAACCTTGAACTATTCAAGATTAATTAAATGTAGTGTATTTCTTGAATGGAACAGATTGATGAGCTATTTGGAGCTTGTTTTTAGACTCATTTTTAGCCCGGTAGGGAAGATTATGTCTGTAATACTCTATTACAGACATAGAGTATAGAGCAATTAGCAAGTTCATTTCATCTCTTTGAGAATAAGAATTAAAGGAAGAGGGCAAATGAGGGTTATAATTCCCCATTGACAACAAGTCAAGTTCCGTCTGGGTTCATCTCCGTCCTTTTATGAGAGAGTGTATGTACAATTAAGTGGAGTAGGGGAATCTCTTTTTCTCTCACCAACTCTCTCAGTGAACCACTGCCAGTCTTTTCTGCCTCATCATGAATGAGATTTGGTACGGAGGCTTCCAACACACAATTGTGTGCTCCTTTCCTCTATTAAAGATTCTCTTTGAGGCTAAAGGGTCGCTTAAATGTCTAAGCATTAAAACATCACTTCACATGAATCTCTCAGCAATTCCACATCATCTAACGCTCGCTAATCGTCTAACGCTCGTCCTTAACAAGACTTATACTCAGAATGAGATGATTATTGCATTGTTATTTCTTAAAGAGTCCTTCTTTAAAATTTCTGTTTGTTTGTATTTGGGGAAAATTAAGGAAAGAGAGCTAAAACTCATTTAATTACACAAAAGCTCAAGTTCTTATAAATGCTCACAATTTTCACATAGTGTCCTTAATCCTTAACTATCTTTTTAGTTTGTTTTCAACTGTAACGTAGCGTATAATTGTACAATTGTTAAGTAGTAATAAAATAAGGTACTGCGCTTACTTATAATGTTTATACTTGTGTTTAATTTGTGTAGGGTTTAGTACTAATTCTATAACATAACAAGTATTATGTGTACCTATGCATTATATAGAATTCAGAATGTTTTTACTTGTTATAATTGAAAATACATGTCAGTTTAAGCTGTATGTATTTATGGACTTTGTATTATACATAAAGGGACAATGATGAGGAGGATTTGTTCAAGAATTTACGAAAGTCTGTGAGAGCCTTTAATAGGACTGACGTCTAATATGACTCTAGGTATGTGTTTAGTTTAGACGTAGGAGTTCGAACAATAAGAGAGGAATTTAAATGAAGGAGTTAACCTATGAAATGGATCCGTTCCCTTCCATGCTCTCATGAACCTCTTCTTGACATTTGCTGCAAAAACATCCTTTCTTACCCTTTTAATCGGACACCCACTAACAAACGAAGAGAATCTATCTCGCCAACTTCATCTTTACGAGTCATATTATATTATACTGGCTATATGGAAAGTGGAGTATGTATAATAAAACGAAGTGTTGTTGAAGGAATGAAAAGTACCTTGAAGGAATCCTCTTATGTTCTCTTGTGTGTATTTCTCTTTCGGAAAATTGGAATCTGATGAACGAGATTATTTTCTTCTTTCACTCCTCAACTCTTCCGGAATTCATCATATGAAAAAGTTCTTCAAGGAAGATAAAATGAAGACTTATAGGATTCACATATACTTTTAATCATAATAAAAGTCCATTCTACAATAGACAGTTTAATTTACTATGAATTAAGGCAAGTTCACATTCATATCGGTAACAACACTGGAATACCATGTCATAGATAGATTATATGAACGTTGGAAAAAGACAAGAATCATAAATTATACTTTATGATATTCAGAGGTAATAAAAGGATATTTAAGTCTAAGCTTATCAAGTGAACTTTAAGCTCTTTATTCCAATTTTACAAAAGAGACGTCGTAGAAGAATTTTTATTTGTCAATATTATAAAAATAATAAATCATAATCAAATTAGATTATTTACGCTACTTTTTGCAAATCTAAAATACCAATACTAGATTTTAATCATGTAATTCTGGTAGTAATTGTCAATTAAGATTCCAATGTTTCTGCTTTTACAATGTACCGGTGATTACCGGTTTGCTCATCGGGATTTTACACATTTTTGCTCCGTCAAATATCTTTTTGCTAGAAAGACATGAAGTAGTAAAAATGTATTGTCGCCGTTGAAATGATCAATCTGTGTTTAACTGCCTGATTTGAAAATTTCAGTTTCGCTATGGAAGCCGTCGAGAGGAGACGACGAAGATTCATCCTACATTTATCCTCCCTAGTTTTCCTCTTCGCTGCCCATTTCGTCGCCATTACACACTCAATCTCAAGTAAATAACTATACATATTATGACAATTCTCTTTTTTGTCATAATTTCACGCTCAATTCTTAAACAAGGTCTTTTGATTTTTTCAACTACATGATTTTTTTTTCATTGAGTATCTTATCTCTATTCAAACATATATACCATTTTATGTTCTTTGAGTAACATTTGTGAGACTTGTCCAAGTTTATGTTCCGTTAATTTCTTTTTGTATTTATTATTATATTTATTATGCATTTTATTCACAGTTTTGTTAGTCCTTCTTGTGGCTTTGATGAAAATCAAAATATTTGATCTTTTTCTCATTTTCAACAAACTTATGAAGTACTGATCTTCATGTTATGTCATCTTTTACTAATGCAACTAATGATAAATTGTCCTTTTAATCCCTTTAGATATTGATGACTTAGAAGGAGAGGCTGGATTCCGAATGGCCTCACTTCAATGGAAATATCCTAGGAATATCAAAGGACCTGTTTCGTTTCGAGTCAGATACTGTGAGCTTCATACCTGGGGACTTCATCGATGCAAATATCAAGTAATTTCTCATTAGCCAAATTACCTTGTTTGCATCATGAGAACGTCCCTCTCGGATCTTCCTATGAATCACGATTAATAAAAGCTCGCATGAGGTTCAAATTAGAAATTAATAGCTTTGATGGAATTCAATGGTGATTGACCAAAGACGTTTCAAGATCACAAGTTAATTATTAAAATATCGAAGGTTCAAGGGTATTCATTAAAAATTCATTGTGTTCATAAGCACAAGTAATGTACAAGCCTATATACCATCATACAAGGTTTCTAAATTTAAGAATTTATAGTCTTTAAATCTGAACATACAAATGAGCAACGCTAGACTATTCTGATGTAAAATGTTTGTATTGTTAAATATCAACTCCAACTTCTATTCTTAATTTTTTGGGGATCTTCTATTGTATGAAGGTTCCTTCCATGTTAAATGTTACCTTCCTATTTAAAAGTTATTTCTTTTTGTCGTGATGCTCAGAAGGTAGGAGGCGTTTTTCATAAGGCTTCTTCAGAATTTTAATTTTTATATATCAAGATGACCAAATCATAAGGTTAATTAACAATTTTAAATAACTGATAACATTAACATAATTTATGACTAATAAGCTCCTCGGTGCTTTTAAAAAATTAGATACTGATTCTCATTCCCCACATGCATGCATGATTATATAAATTTTTAATATCTATAAAGAATGGAGGTACTTGTCATGCGATTAAAGTGTAAAAAACCGCCGATCCGCGAATAGAGTTATTAGGAATAATCATACATGAAATGGCTAATATGAGATGACTGATGAGATGAGGGAAAGATGAATCCGCTTCCACGTTCACACGTTTCCTTTGTCCTCTCATAAATGAATGGCGTTCCTCTTGAGATACGAAATAGGCAAATCCAGACGAGTCAACCATGAACTCTTCGATTCATTATAACATAAATAGTCATCTTGCCATTGCATCTCTTTCTTATGTACAATTGAATGTAAGTAGTCAAACCTTAGGCAACCACTTATCTTTATCCCATATCCTCAAGAAGAAGTCTTGAGCCATTATAATAAAATTGAGATCCAATTGCATGCTAAATCTAATACTAAAGCCATTAAATGTATAGTTTTTTTTAAAAAAAAGTCACTGGTATCAGCAGTTCTATAATCTAACAAGGTATGTTTTTGGTATTACAGATAGATTATGACATCTGCATATTAGCATCAGTTAGTCAGACGTATTATATAGAAATTATCTTTGTATTATGTATAGTTATATTGGATGTTGAATTGAAATGACTAGTAGTTCATATAAGGTAATGTGTTGTGAAGAAGATGAGAGAATTAAATTTTATTTAAAGAGTACAATGGGTAAAAGAAAAAAAGAAAATTCACGCTTCATTGGAATTAGGGTTGAATGGATTTTTTTACTCATTCGCGTCAATTTACATGACCAATAATTTTAACCCTGAAGAAAATTCTTTGAATTTCTGATACTCATATTCACATACTTCAATATTTTTTTGTTCTTGGTGAACAAATTAAAGTTCAAGTAACTACCTACTTAATAAATTCCATAATAAAATTATTATTACATATATCCTATTTTTTTAAATTTTGTACTCAAATTAATTAATTGATTATAATATTTAAGTATTTGTTTTTGATTCTATTAGATATATACTATGCACTATAAAGAATACAAGTATATAGACATACATTAGTTTTTTAAATTAACGAGAATTTTAGTTAAAATAAATGAAGATTTAAAGAATTAATTGATTTTTTAAAAAAATAATTTGGTTATTTTTCCAAGCTAAGAAAGATTTTGGCATATGTTAAGTGAAAAGTTTGACCTTCCTTGAAAGCTTATATAGAAGTTCGTGGACGAAGTTTTCGAATTCTTTGGCCCTCAAAAGGAAAGGGGCGGAGTGGAAGGATAATTAATGAAATTAACCACATCTCTGTAAATTCTCATTCCCAATCCGAAGCGAACCGTGCGAAAGCCGCAAGCGAAAACCGAAAGACACGACGACCCCCTTTTTTGCTCAAAGAGGAGAAACTCACTTAAATTCGAACCAAAGATTGGTCCAATATTTTACTACCCCATTTACTAATAAGGCACGAGGTCGTAAATTTAATTGATTTAATAATATTTTTTAAAGATAATTTAAAAGTAATTTGTTAGTTTTCAATTGGCATTTTTTTAAAAATATTTATATGTTAAGAAATAAAGATGTTCTTTTAAACAACAAATGAGTAATAATCAAAGAATTTGAAATTAAGTTATATTAATAACGCATTATCTCACATTGGATTGACGGAGATCCTTGAAGTGTTTAAAAATTAGCATTTTGTTACATGAAGAAGGAAACGGTCGTGATAGGAAATTGTATTTAGGCACAATTGAATGAAGGGGCTTATTGCATTTTAAGCAGTTTTTTCCATGAAAGTGAACATGACGTCTCGATGCCTTAAAATAATGAACGAGTCCGATTCTTCGCATGGATGCTTTATGCCCCTTTTTAAAATTAACTACCTGTCCATACTTAGTTTTTTCTGGTTCCTTTGGACTCGCTCACCTTTCCTCTTCACTTTGTCCTCTTGCCAAATATTTAAGGACTTGAATTCTTCGTTTCTGCATAGTTACACACTAAATATAAGCCGACTATAGAGGATTATAAGTGGAATATCTAAACTTCTCTGAATAATGTATGCAAACTTTCGATACTTAAAATTTTATTTACGCGCAACATTTCAAAATTGCTTTCATTATAAACTTTATATGCAAAGTGAATTTTGAACACTTGAATAAGCATGCATGTGTCTTTTCATTTTCGAGTCAACGAGTTTTGTATGAAAATTTATTGAGCTTGTTTGCCAATTATTCAATTCTAGAAAATTAGTCAAATTGAAGATATTTGATATACCCAATTGTAAGTTCTCAACACTTTTAGCGAGTTCACAAACCGTACAGATTGAATTACCTTAGTCAATGTGAAGTGATTTAAATAGTTCTAGAGCATTTCATATGAAAAATTGAAATTATGGAAAATTTTGCACATGAAAGAGTTGTTAAAATGTATATAGATGAGTGGGGTTGGAGTAAATCATTAAATTTGGCAGAACAGCCGTTCGATGTTCAACTATATCTAATATCGCGAATCCTTTCATTATACATATATCAATAACATGGTAATATGCAGATCCGTATATGAAGATTCTTAGGTGAGAAACATAATTCAGTTTTTAGGAACTGGGAGATCGATGAAATTTTAGCGTGATAAATCAAATATAAAATATATTTCTCCCCCGGATGCGACTAGGAAAAGAGAAACTTTCAATTTCCGCTGCATACAACAAAATGAGAGTAAAGCCACAAGAAAAGAACTTGGAAAGAGATTTCAAAATTGCGTGCTGTGTTTTAGGAATATTGTATGAAATGTATGAGATCATGCACATAATAATAATCAGACCATTCCACAAATATAGAATTCTATTTTCAACTATTATTTCAATAATGCCAAAAGTGGAAAAGACAAAATGTTAAATTTGATAAAAGCTATGCTGAATTGTATTGAAATAATGTATGGCGGATTTTGTATCGAGTTTTGCTTTCATAAAATTGGATTTGTTCTTTCACGAATGAATTTTGTTATCTAATAATATGAGAGTCCTGACTTGGGAAGTTGGGATGCTGGTCGAATGTCTTGGTGGTGTTCAGAAGGAAAGTAGTGAGAGGAAACCTCATTTGACAAAGTCGAAGGAACAATTGAAGCTTCTTGAAACGACTTTCCTTTCCGAACCAAATTCCCCTGGATTGGAAAAGGAGTTGAAAATGGGAAACCCGAGTGGAATGAGATTTCTGTGGTTGATTCATGATGACATCCAAATGCAGGGAAAAGAGAGAAGATGTTCTATTGAACCACAAGACAAATAAACACATACCCACTTTCATAGACATATCCTGTCGTTTTGGCCCAAAGCTATGCGTAAATTATTAGTCCTACGTTCCTTTTTTACAAATTCACATTCCTCCGTGAGAAGAAAAAGACCTCAAAAATTGCAAAAAAGAAGTGCATTCATTTCAGACTCATACACACCTAGTCAAAATCTCAGACAAAGGGTCCTTTCTACCAATTTCTGCTGATGCAGCTGCGGTGAAATTGCAATAACCTATGTAGTTCAACCTTGCCACTCTCATTTGTTCCTGTGAATTTTCAAAGAATTGAACTTGTCATTTTTTAACCAAATTTTCAATGATGTTTTATTAAACAAATGATAAACTTTTAATTAAAATTTTTAGGTTGTTGATGAAGTGTCTGGAAGGAGCGGAAGACACGAGACGTCCGGAGATTCAAATGAAGTTTTCCTATTAGAAATCGGCGGGTTGCGAATGGCCACAAATTATTCTTTTCAAGTGGTTCCACAAGACCCAACTCAAAAGATTGGCGGAAAACCCTCGCAAATAGCTTTGCAAACAAAAGGATGTAAGGCTCGCTTTTATTCTCATTTTCAATTCATCAAATCATAAATATGGGAGTTTTTCTTTTCGACATTCTGTATAAAATTGTACTTTATACTTATCTACTTCAAGTCTTCATATTTTATACATAATACTACAAAGTCGCATCCTTTTTAGGAAGTCTGTTTATGATCATGTTACGTATGCTATATACACACACGCTTTAATAATGTAGAACTTTTCAGAACGTATAAAATCAATGTGAAAAGAAGGGCGTTCTTTCATAATGAATGATTTTTATATTGAGGCTTCAAAAGTGCAGCCGCAGCAATTTTTTCTACTTATGATAAGATCCTTTATAAGTAAGATAGTGTAATAGTATCTGCCATCTCGGTCTGATATATTTGACGATACGAACCCAACGAGCGAGTGAATTGGGTTTATCCATCGGCATCTATTTGTCCCAAGTTCAAATAAGTATATCCATTGCATACACATGAGAAACTTGAGAAAAAACATTGAAGGATTAGAATGATGAGAAGAGTGAAGGAGAAATATAGGACTTTTCTAATTTATTTAGATGACTTCCACAAAATTCCCCTTTTCTCAAACTTTTATGGGGAAATATCAGTGAAATGTCTAGTTTATATCCCAGAAATGAAAAGATATACCAGAGCGGGATGTGAAATATATTCTAAGTGATAGTGAAGAAGGAGATATACATACAGAGTTAATTCACAGAGAGGAAATTCCCTTCCCATAGCCATTAATATCTTTTATGCTTCCTATTAATTGAAAGGAGAAGAATAAATACACGTCGAACTCCATGTGTAGGAGAAAAATAGAAAAACTTTCAGCTTCTCCTTATGCATACATTTTTGAAAAATTACTTTATAAAACTTGATGTTTATTATACATTCTCTGTGTATTATAGAAGATGTTAAACTATTCATACAATTATGTATATTTATAAATATAGTCTAGCCGCTTTTGGAAATCAATAATCTCTAATTACGTGAAGCAAAGCAAATAATTGGCCATTAGAAAATAAAGTTGGTTCTCATAAGTTTAACCTCTATGAGAAAGTAGGTCGCTAAGGGACCAATTAATTTGTGTACCTAATCTGCCTAAATGAGCTTAATTTATTAAATTAGCATCAAAATTTGACTTTATAATGCTTTTATAAATTTCCTAGATTTTAGACTTTAAAATACTTTAAATGAAACTCTTATCAATGAAAGGAAACTAAAAGTACAATATTTTTAATAAAATAGTTTCAGCCAAAGCGACTAAATGCCTGGCAGACTCGAGTGAAGTTGTTGTCGAGACTGGGCCTTTCTTCGGTGGACGAATCTCCGTTGAAGACTCCAACTCGCCTCACTGCTTAGTCAGAGGAGATCCAAACAGGTGAATTGAACCATAATCTTTATTTCCCTTTAATTTTTATATGCCTACGCACCAGAGAATCAATAGTCTCCCGAGAGTCTCTTGACTTAAACCAGAGTGTAAATAATTGTGAAGAGCAGGGAGAATAAGCGGAACTGAGGAAGTAGGAATTATAATTTTCTCCGAGTTGCATTGACCTCCAGATTGAAGTTTGAAAGAGTGTGGGAAGCGGTGAGAAAGGCTTGTTAAACTCAACGAGTTCCCCTCCTCCTCCATTTAAATAGCCCTTATTATAAGCGAGTCTTAATTGTTCATGTAATTACAAGTTTTACTCCACATCCTGAGTACTCCCTTTTGAGTCTCAACCAAAAACGAACGCGTGAGCAAAGTGAGCATATCTTGATAAAACACAACTCTAGCATGTTGCACTTGAAAGGAAAAGAACCAACACATGGAATTTCTACAATTCCATTTATTTCATTAATGCAGTTTGGTTAATAAATGTATGCTTTGATGTTCTTTATGTCTTTATTCAGGATGAACTTGTTTTTAACATCAAATGCATTCAAGATTTAAATCTAGATTTTGCATTTTTATTTTATAAGCAAAAAGTATTCTGCATACATATTATTGTGTGAATCTTTTCCCTATTGGCAAATTCATGAGAGAGAAGTTTTATTTTTTATAATTTATTAACTACATCGACATAAATGAAAAATGCGAGAGATATATCTCATGGTTAAGTGAAAGCTCATAAAAGTGAAATGCTTTTTATTTTGCTTTTAATTTAATCATTTCCTTTTGATAAGTTTCGCAATGAATTTGCCAGCTTAAAAATAAAGTTCATTTTACAATTGTTTAATAAGCTTATTTCTATTTGAGGATAAAGAACCATGATACAGTTTCAATAGTTTGAATGGAATGAACTTGAACCTTATCCTTTTACCGGTAAAAGTGTAAAGATGTTTGGAAAGGACCGTTTAGTTGAATAACCATATTCTACCCATTATAGTCTTTATAAAGTAGTAAATCAATTTAGCATTGAAAAAAGAGTAGGTAGTAAAGATCTTTGAGAATAAAGTTCATGTGAAAGATAAATAATTAGTTGGAGTGAATCAAGGTAACGTGTCAACATGCTTGGTGGTTCCCGTTTCAATTTACAGCCTTTTAACCCGCTGTCCCATTGACAAATTTGGTCTTATTCATTTCAAATCCCTCGGGTTGTCATTTCTTTCGGTGACAAAACTTCGCTTCACTTATTTACCGGAACGAGTCCGTTAGACTTCACATTTCTGCGAAATCACTTTCTATCCTCTGAACCTTCTCAATGTCATTCGCATTTTTCTACATTGTTCATTGAGAAGGAATTTGTCGCATAATGCCAACTACCACCTACGCTCAGTTGATATAAAATAATATTCAATATTTTCAAAAATGTAATCTCTATTATTCTATGTATTTAAAATCTAAACCCTAATTCAATGATCATTCAAATCATCTCGTTTTTCAGTGACAATACGAAATATCCTATGAGAATCCGCCATCATGAGTGCGGGAGTGTGATCAACGGGAGCCGAGTGACGACGGTGATTTTGGTCCAGGAGAATATTCCCATCTTGACAGCCTCAACGAGGAGATTCGTCATCGTGTGCTCCTTCTCGCCCGACTCCTTCATTGTGAAAGCAGGGTGAGCACACATTTATTTTTACAACTCTGATCTAATGGGGCTCTCAAACAAAAGTTCCCTAATGAACTTCCCCTCGAGGTTTCAAACTCTGTCGACGCAGAGGTTTGGAAAAACGACGCATTGTATTAAATACGCACTATATAAGAACTTTATGTTTATGGACGATACCTTAAATCTTCAATGTTAAAAGAAACGCCCGTATGATCAGCGGAGTAAAGTGGAAATTCGCGTTTGTGCAATTTCTCCTCCTCCAATTCCAACGTTTACATGTGGGAAAAGATTTTATTTCCCTTGGGTTGAAATTGAACTTGCTTTTCTACTGAAAAAATACAAAGACGGGGTGAATATACCAAACACTTACTTTTCCCCTGTTAAAGTAAATAGTAAAGGTAGGGAATACGCTTTCAAAATGTTTTTGTCATATTATGCAACTTTCAACTATATCATCCTGATCCTTGTCGTATAGGCTCAAGTATTATTGAAATACAAAAGAAAGGTTCGTAGGAGGCCAAGAGCAAAAAGTAATGCCCACCAAGTTGGTTAAAACAAACTCCCTCAAACGATCTAACAATTGAAAAAGACTTTTATTTATGTATGGGGAGAATAATAGGAAAGTTTTTGAAACTTGGGATTTTTGTTTCTAGTGTGAATCTTCCACGAGAAACGAGCGTGGCCAAGTCGCTGGACTTCCAACGAGTCAGTGGACTCCCCCAAGAGGGAACAAATGACCTTCGCCCTGACGACGTCGAAGACGACATTGTCCCAAGCAAGCGACGGGGCAAACTCCTCGTGGCAGATCCTCTCTATTCTGGTCATGCGAATATTCTCGAGGCGGCTGAGCCCAATGCATACCGAGAATCATTACAAGAGGCCCGATCTGGACATCCCGTGGGACGAAGCTTGCGGCAAACTGGTGGCGGCTGGGAAACGGCACTTGTCTTTGGAATGATTTGCGTGGCCATTGTGGCAAGTATGGGATCTGTCATTTGGTTCGCTCGATCTTACACACTCGGAGGAACTAATACAGATCCCGACTTTGCGTCTTTCAACGATGAAGTAGCATCTGGGACAATTTCCTCATCAAACGCGCCAACTGATGAGGTGGAAGTGGAACTTGAGTTTGAATTTTCTGAAGAATCTCCCAATACAAACCCGCAGTTTTCTAGGAGTATATCGTAAACTTCAAATAAAATAGCATAATTAAATTCTTTAATATTAATAAAATAAGTAACATTTCATGTTTTTCCAACTTTTTTTGTTGATGAATTAAAATTGTAAAAACTGCATTGTAATTCCTAATGATATTTTGTCGATATTTTTTACAAAGTGGTATTTACTGGGGATTACAAAGATCTCCGTCTGACCTTTTTTATTTTCATGGAAATGTGGGGAAAATTACCCTGGAATCGCTAAAGTGTTAAATGATATTTGATCAAATTATACTTTTCTTCATAAAAATCATATTTGTGAATTTATTATAAACATTTTGCTAATATGAGAAATCCCAAGGTATCATGAAAATAAAAAAGGTCAGGTGGAGATCTTTGTAAGCCACAGTAATAAAGTGAAGTTCATAATTAAGTTATTAAGTATATATCATTATTAAAATAATTTAATAATTTAATTTAATTATTTTAATAATGATATAAACTTTAGTTAAGAAAGATTTTAAATTGTTCTTATATACAAAGTATAGTAGCGGAAATGAAACGAGAATTTGAAAAGAATTTGGAGAATTTCAAATTACCTCTATATTCATGCACACATTGGGTAGGCTATATTTAGAATGGCGTGTCTTGAGATAAGAAGATGGGACAATTAAATTTATGAAGAGTCAACCCCTATATACTTTTCCAATCTTGAAAACTTAAAATGAAAGTTAAGTTTGAAGAAAAGAGAAAGAAAATGAAAATGTTGTTGAGTTTGAAGTGGAAGTTTAGTTGAGATGTTTATTAAAGAGGCTCGCATTCTCTGGAATGAGCAAGGGAAATGAAAAGTGCTTCCTCGTCTTTCTCTCAACTCTTGACTCCTCAAGAACGACTTCATTCATTGAAGAAATACAAAGCTGAACAAGTAATGAACTTTAAAGTCCAACTTTGTCGTTATTCACACTATACGTTATCTAAGCCTATTCGGTTATATTATGCTATATTACCTAAAGGGAAATATCCATACAAATATATTCAACCTTGGTTGGGTTGAATGAGATCAAAAACTCAAATTCAATGAATTCAAATAAGGGCTTGAAGTGATTTACATGAAAATCTTTTTTTGCAAAATGGAATTTTATATTCTGGGAACATTCTGGTGCATCATATGAGAAGAGAGCCTGTTGAATGTCAATACATGCTCCTTCGAAGGTCTATATTAAAATATTCCGGATTTCGATCAAAATCGATTATTTATATCAATCGGATAACAGCCTATGCTAATCTTTTAAATGCGAAGAATTTAACTTATTCGTATTTAATTTATTTTAATTTAAAAAGGGAAAAGGGAATTTTTTAATGAATATTTTAATAAGTTGTAAAAAATAAAATTTACTATGAACTCTACAATAGTTAATGAATAGTCTTTACAAATCAGTATTGATTAAGCATGAAAACGAGATAGCCTCAATGTAAAATATGAACTTGGAAGTTATCCATATTCAATTCAATAAATTGAATAGCTCTTATAATTGTAAATCATAATCATATATACGCACCTTTATACTTTACTCGAGTTGGAGTGTCTCATTAATACTCATTGAATTTGATTAGGCTCTAAGCGAAATGCGGCTTACCTTTACCATAATAAGTATGAGTTAAAATAATTTGTTAAGCATTTTACTTTTAGTTATGCTTGTGCTATTATTACCTGCTAGAGTAAATACATACGAGGAATACTCGTTGTGTTGTAACGTATTATTAATTTAGGCATCTTATCTCCATATTTATATTGTGGATCCTGATGCAATTAAATGTGCGAGTTTTTATGTTGAAGTGTAAATGCAGTCGAGTCGAGTGGAATAATGTCGGTGTGCGTAGGATTAATTATGCCTACCTGTTTTTACATTAAAATTTTGTATTTACTATTCCTAAAATTGTTTGAGCGAACATAAATAATAATTAAATGCGAATCTCAAAAGTCAAAATGTCAATCTAATTATAAGTAAAATGAATGCAGTTATTAGGAATTAACGGTGTATGATTTAAAATGAATAAATATGAAACATAACAATTAAGAAGGTAAATTTTGTAAATACCCGAATTTTAAAACTCCTAGTGAGAAAGTGAAAATCTTTTCAAGTAATTTTTCAAATCATGTGATACTTTTGTAAAAATGCATTTCTTGCAACATAAATGAATAATCAGCGTGAATAAAAAATAATTCGAATTTTGATTAAAGTTTTTTTCATTTAGTCATTTTATATGTTTACATCATCATAATTATTATATAATTTTTTAAATTGAGTATAAACAATTTACAATAAAAACGTTATTTAACAAAACTAACCTTACAGGTAATAACATCCCAAGGATTTAATTTTAAAAAATACTTTAAACACTAACTAAGCTGAATATAAATTAATGTATTTAGCGACTCTAGATAAAAGTGTGTGAGACAGAGTTTCCCACAAAACAGAGTTTTATGAAGATTGACCCTCAGGGTTGAGGCTAAAGGCATTTGAATCTTCCGAGTCTCTCGTGTAATTTCGTCCTTTGAATTTCCCCATGAACTTCTTGACAAATTCTCTGGTCTTATGCTTCACGCTTTCGTTGACGACCAGGTTCTTGACGTCACGGCAATGCTTTATCTCCTTCTGCTGGATCGCATGGGCAATCTATAACAAAGGAAAATGAATTATAGACACAAGCCAGCATGAACCAAGCATGAGCTAATATTCTGGCGAATGCTTAATAGCAAGTTTTCGAATTAAATCCTCATAATTGTGGGAATCTCAGAATTTAAAAGTCGGAAGTCACCCGCAGTTTGCAAGAAAAGTATATATAATTTATTATGACACAATACAAGAGAATTTACTCAACATTTGATACATTGAGTAATTGACAACTTCCTTTTATGTTTTAGATCACAATTATAAAATTCGCAAAATTGTTCATTCCGCAGTTTACTATTCTTTTTATAAGCTCAACGTGATAAAAAATGGCCCAACCTGGGACCAACCGGGTGGGAGATATTAAGTACAAAGCTTAAGATAAGCACAAACACGAATATTCGTCACTTTTGTGCAAATGACAAGAGTGCAAATATGATAAGGAATCGTGGAAGGCGAGGACGGGGATAATGCATGTCCCGCAATTTCGGAGATGGATCCAGGAGGTGAAGATGACACATGTCCTTTCCAACCCCTGAATTTCCTAAAGAGTCCCTCGAGTTCAGAGCCTTATGGCCCAAGCTATAAAATGAGTTCAATTCAGCTCACCACTTATCCCACGCCGTGGCTGAGGCGGAGATGAACAACCTTTCATATTCTCAACTTAAATTCCCCTCAGAAGATGCAGAGTCGTCTGGGGAAATAGACGAGGATTCTAAATTACGCTGACTTGCTCCAAAATAGGAAATTATATATTGGATTTCTCCATCCCTACATGAATCCATGCCAAGGTATGAATTACAAGGGGATAAAAAGAAGAGTAGGTCGAATGGAGAGGTTTCCATCAACGATGCGTTCTTTGAGAGTTGACAGAATGAAGGATGGAATGGATGCGTATCCAAGCTCCAAAGGTGATGGTGAAGAATCTCTTCAAGGTTTCCAAAAGATTGATTGCAATCTGAGCCAAATTGCTTCAACTCATTTCTCCTAAATTCCTTAATATTTCGACTTCTAAAAATATCTTGGTCAAAAATTATCCTCGAGTGATTTTAATCATTAAAAAAATTAATGTTGAAATATTGAAATTGGAATAGATTCCAATTCAAAATCACATGGATTTTTTTTAGTAAATGAAGAACGAATTCATTTTTAATTACAAAACCATTTTATGTATTAATTACTTTATACTGTATTAATAGCACCTAAAATACTCATTAATTTAACATGTATGGCTAAAAAAATCAAATATAGTATTAACGACTAATGAAAATGAATATTCAAGAACTAATAATTAAACTATGAATATTTCAATCTTATGTTGTTATTTATCTAATTTAATAAATATAAATGGCTCAATGCAAGGGAGCGAGCCAAAGGGAAATGTATTAATGAGTGGAGATGCACAGGAGGGAGCGAAAGGGGAAGATTGAAGATTTGAACTTTTGGAACTGAACGAAGGCCATAAAAGATCAACTCAATTACAATGGATGGCTTCGAACTGGATCTCTGAGCATTGGCGAATGAGGCGGATGGGCTGAAGAGAAAAGAAACAAAGTGGGGAAAATCCTCGTATCTGGAAGTGGAAACCTCGAAGGCTCATTAATCAGACGGAGTCATTAAAGGAAATTAAGTAGCTCACTCTGCCAAATGTCCCTCTGAGACTCGAACGAGCCCTCTTTACAAACACACTAATTCTGCAAAACTTCCCCCCAATCCACTAAACTATTTTCTAAATCTCTCAAAGGAAATCTCCTACTATTTATATTGATACATCAAAAAGCGAGTTCTCCGTGTATCAGCACCATCACCTATTCTCAACAAAACTTTAGTATATCCAAGATCGTTAAAAACTATTTAACGCCCATGATCAAATTCCAATCAACATCAAATCTCTCAAATCACCACCTGCTTAAAGGCTAAAATCTCATTTCCACTAATGCCAATATAGCCCAAAGAATAAAAAAGGCAAAATAAAATAAAATACCTTTCTCGCCACGTGTTTGAAGTCTTCTGTAGATACGATCTTTCCATCAACGCAATCAGTCCTTCTGTACGGATTCAGATTCTGTACAATCACATTGGCAATTTCCACCCTGAACTTCTCTTTGATCGCCTCGGCCATTTTACGTTTAGCACGTTCTTTCTCTGTATCAAGTGCCGGGTCAGATGGCCCTTCACTTGGAGGCCCAGGAATTTTTTCTAGTGACCCGCTCGCACTTGAACTCCTATGCTTCTTATGCTTGGCTCTTTTGCTCTTTGAGTCAAGACTTCGCGAGCGCTTGAGAGAAATCTTTTGATCCTGTGGCGGAGGATCGCCCAACCCTGGAATCTTCTCACCTTCTTCCTCTTCTTGACTTGGAATTGGAATACCAAGGATTTTGGACAACCCTTTAAACACACGAGAGGATTTCTCACGTCTTGGCTTTTGTTTTCGATCAACCTTCCTCCTCTTTTTCAGCGATGACCTTCTCTTGGATGAAAGGGAAATCGTGGAAGTTGAAGAGCCAAGTGTAGAATCAGATTCAACCTGAAGAGATGGCCTCCCGTCTACAATTTCTACATCCAGTTCATCACAGTCATCAGGTTCGCCTTTGAGCTTCCTGAGTAAAAGTTCTTGCTTTCGAGCCCGGATCAACTCTTTTTGACTCGGACCTTCTTCTTCAACTCGAGGCTGTAATCAATATTCATTTATTATTAATACAGATTCAAATGAGGAGCCACAAAGAAAATCATTCTTTTCATTTTTATTTTCTACTACTGCTACATTAGAGAGATGAGTAAATCGAATAAACAAACTCACACTAATGATTCGCTCCTGAACCAAACCCGAAAACTTTCGTTTCTTTCTCCTTTCATAGGACTTTGCCGTTTTCCTAAATGAAGGAGGGAGGGAATTGAATACTTCTTCGAGAGCCTCTGCTTCATCAATATCAATATCATCATCCTCTTCAAAGGAGTCAGAGTCGGAGAGAAGGATTTCACCGCTAGGGACATTCCATTGGGGCTCGCGAATTTGCACATGGTAGTAGTAACATTGGCCCTCTTCGTCCACAGACATTTTCCACCCATGAGGAAGAATGGCTGGAGGAAGCTCCGGCGGTGGTGGGAGTCCCAAAGGCCATTCGCCAAATAAAGCTTCAGGTCCAGCATCAAAATTGAACTCTTCTTCCTGACATTTCTGTCGAGAATCGAGAAGATCCAATAAAGTGAAACATTCAAAAGGGACGGTTGGATCTAGAAAAGAATAATTAAATGAAAAATCGTTTTTAAAATTTCACTTTACTTTTAAGTTAAAGTAACAAAATAAAAATATCTTACCCTTTCTGTCAATGGGTTTCCAAATGATGGTCGTAGGATCAAGGTAATAGCTTCCAGACTGGTCAACAAGTGGAGTTGTTTTGGGATCAAGTCCAACAGCATTACATCTTTCTGTATGCATTGCGGCGACTTCGTCATTCTGTTGACGAATTTTGGCTTCTTCTTCGATCCTCGCCACCTTGGCTTCGAAAATAAGACGGCGCTCTTCCTTTGAAATACTATCATGTTGTCGAGGCTGTTGATTGCTGAACCGACTCGTTCGGCTATCGTAACGCTTTTGATCTCCTAAGGAAACTCGTCGTTCTACACGGTAAATTCTATTGTATTTTGACCCTGATGACCTGAGAGATAGTCAATAAAAGTTTTAAAATGGTGATACTAATTTAAAATGTTCATATTATATTACTTCTGTAATTCAAAGCATTACTTTTCATACGAGGAGTTGTAATCATCTGAGCTTGAGTAAGATTTATCAGCCTCTCTTTCATGCTCTTTCATTTGTTCAACTCGCTCTTTTTTGGGAATCTTGAAAACTTCAGGCAAAGGTGCCCAAACTGAAAGGAGTTTCCGCGCCTCATCAACAAAGGTCCATGTGATGATTTCGTCGAGATCTTCAATTTCATCCACTTGGATGGGAAGTGCGGGCACTTCGGGTTTTGCTTCTTGAGCCTCGTTTTCAACCGCGGGGAGTTCATTACTTTTAATTTCATGTTCTTCGGTTGGAAGAGAATCGCTTTTGGTTTCTTGCGATGGAGGTGGAGGCAAAGCCGGTAACGGTTTTTCTAATTTTGTAGTCGTTGTGGACGGACAAGCAGCCCATTTCTCAACAATGTTTAACACCTTGGTATCTTGTATCATATTTTTAGTTGGAATCTTCAAAAGTCCAAGAGCTTCCACAAACTAATATAAAACAATAATCCCTCAATTAAATCAAATAAAAGGAGTAGGTAATTATATTTAAACAAATCGCTAACTAACAAGATGATGATATTCGTCGTTGCGGATGAGCTGCTTCGAGGCGTCTTCTAAAGGAAGAGGCAACTCGACCATCCAAGTCCAAAGGAGCCTGAGACCATGATAATCTAGGAACAGACGACGGCAAGGTTCTTCCCCTTTAATGAGGATTTTAAGAAGTCGCTCTCGAGTGCTCCAATCGTCAGCTCGAACCATGAGACGACAAAGGGATAAAGTATGCTTTTGATTTTTGAGTCCAATTCGCTCAAGAGCCTTCATTTCATCTTCATACTAAAATATCAAGAGCATCAAATTATTAACCGTGCTTAAAGATTTAAACAACTCAGGTTTACTTAAACTCCTTTAATCCACACTAACTGATTATAACATCAACATCTTTCATATGATGCCTATCAATGATACGAATGAATAAAATTATATAGTAATTAGGCAGTATAATGATAAGGATTTTCTTATACATAGGAAATGTGGAATACTGAACCTGCCATTTATTAATATAATTTTTAATTAAAAAGAAAACATTAAAAAATATTAGCGGAATAAAATATAAAAGACCTACCGCCAAGTCAATATGAATCTTCTTCTTTTCACGAATTTTGGGTTTATCTGTATATTCTCTATCAGAAGGCTCGCGATTTTCATCATCTTCGTCGCCTCCAATCCAACCTCGACAATTTGATACGCCACAGTAGCAACGTTGAGCTTGTTTTCTTTAAATTAAATCTAAAATTAGTAAACATGAAATTAATAAGAATTTTCTTAATAATACCCATAACGTTGAAACTGGTAGTCAAAAGTAATTTCATCATCAGGGTCAAGTTCCCGAATAGTGAAGAATCCAATCCTCAATTCTCCATTCACTGTCCACTATATCGAATAAAAGTTTTTAAAAAAAACTGAAATAGAATTTTCAAAAGTTTAGCACTTGGTAAACCAAGAGTAATATTTTAAAGGCATGCATTTAAAGGTAGCTCCTTTTAAATAGAAAAATCCTCACAAATCAACGAAATCACCTCCCAAAAAACAAAACAAGCCTCTTATATATTTCACCTCCTTTTTAATAAGTGGCCCGTAATAATGCTTAAATTTCCTCTTGCTTAATATTTCACCTCCAAGATTATATACGATCTCCTAAATAATATTTCTCTATTTATACTTGATGCATATAAACATGTAATTAGATAATAAATGATTATAAGTATTTTATTAGTTTAATAAATAATGAAATTATGCATATTATAACATAAAGGTTAGGTTCATTAGAACAATAAATAAAAATATTGCAATATAAATAAATAGTAATATGTAATGCAATATATAAAAAAACACTCTTTGTCTATACGGTGTAAGAAATGCAGATTGAGCTTTGAGAGGCCTCCCTCGTTTTGTATTCATGCCAATAGCCATTAATTTTGCTTTCTTTTTAATATAAATTGATTATTTTTTATCCATTGATGTGCTCTTGTTTTGGGGGCAAGTTAATGGTTCGTAAAATTGCAACGATTTTTTCATTTAAACACAGTAGAATCCTGTCTTATTTCTTACCTACCGAAACAAGAAAAAACTGAGAAATTGGCAATATTTCTCTCAAGAGCCTTATTTTTAATCTAATTGTTAAAATATAATTTAATTAATGTCTAAGTTAATGCTGCGAAATACTGAATTGAATTGATTACATTATCTATTAAAATTTGTTTTTGTAAGGTTTATTATTATTGGAAGTAAAATTTGGAGGTAGTATATTATATAGGAGGCCTTATAAATATAAAGGAAGTAACTTATGCATTTGAGGAGGAACTCTTCTATTTAAGGGGAGGTACGCTTATATATAAGCTTATTTTAAATACCTTTTGAGTTTCGCAATTAGGATCACAAGAATGATTTATGAACCGAGAGCAATTTCCCCTTTGAGTCGCATCAATTATGGAGTCTGATTTTAATGCCATGAAATAAAAATGTTCTTGTTGGCTTTTGGCGTATTCTTTTGTCCTATGACGAAACTCGCGGCCATCAAGAACTTCGCCAACATACTCGATCACAAATGAGCCCCTAGAAAATAGTAATTCATTATTTGCTATAAGTTAACACTAATTGAAGTTAACTATTTCAGAATCTAATATTATTCTTCGAAAATAATTTAGGAAAATTCATACTCAGGAAGACGCTTCTTGGTCCTCAAGCCATGACCTTTTTTCTCTGTTTGAAAAATTTCGAGTGGAGCGTATTGCCTTCTTTCGAATTTTTTATTCGTACAACTTTCTCCTGTAGGACATCTTGAACCACTGAAAACATATTTTTTAGATGAATAAGATTTGACAACTAAAAAGTCATAATCTAAATAGGTAATATAGGTAATATAGGTAATAAATCATACCATTCAACCATGAGGAGTCGATTGAGACAGTCTTCTCCGCATCCATCTTCTCCTCGGGCAATTTCTTCTTTTGAAAGGAAACAATCACACACCATTCCTCTGCTTTCTTTCGAAATCCTTCGCTCCGTTCGAAACAAGTTCTCATCAATCCCTTCGAACTTCTTGAGCTTATCAACAAGTTCAGTATCTCGAGAATCAAATAAGACATGGCCAGGTCTTTTCACAAAATGGACGTTCGGCACAGTGGGCAAGCTTAGCTGAGGAAGAAGAGAAATCGGAGCTGCGTCGCTCACGAGATCTCCACAAGAATTAGAGGAGTCCAATGCTTTGAGCGATTCAGCGTCAAGAGAATCCCTCCATCTGGACTTGACCTTCAGAGGCTTCCAAGACGAGACACTGGAAGGCGCAGAAGAAAAGGAAGAGGAATATGAAGACATGGAATTCTCATTGCCAGAGTCAAATGAGTCTCGTGAATCTCTCGTTGGACTTGAACAGGCAGACAATGGTCCAACTGGAGTAGTTGCAGGACTGTTGGATTCCGAATCGTCATCGTATTGACTTATTGAACGTGTTGGGCCAGTTTTGTTAAAAACGACTTCTCGCCTTCTACGCCCTGACCATTTCTCTTCTAAAGTTTTGATTCTCGAACTTCTTCGGATTTTATTTGAATCTACTTGTAAATAAATAATAATGTTAATAATTTATATTAACCTAGCATACAAAATATATTATTTAATTATTTATAATATATTATATTTTATAACTTTGGAGTTGAAAAATAAAATTTTATGGAGTTACCTTCTTCTTCGTTATCTTTTTCTTCTTTAAGTTTCTCATCAGCAGCTGCCTTTTCTTTAAATGACTTTTTGGGTGGACTGATAACTTTTGGAGTCGAAGCGAAAAATCCTGTGTTGACCTCTTCATCTCCAATAAGGTCAAGACCAGGAATAAATCCTGGTTTTTTCTCTACCTCTCCAAACAACCCACTCAAGTTGAAACTCGACGAAGAGGATCGATCAAAAATACTTTCAACTGCCTCTTCTTTCGTTTCTTCAATTTCTCCCGACGCTTTTGAAATCTTCGGTAATTCTGGTTCATCTTGTTTCACAACACATGCAATTTCTTCCTTTAGCTCGATTGATTCGTCTTTTATATCTTCAGTTTTTAGTTTCGATTCCTGAGTTTCAATTGCGGTTGGAACAAGATGATTTTTAGGTTTTCTGCCCCTTTTCTTCGGGGCGGGTTTCTCGCCAGGAGGAGCAGGGTAGACTTCATTTGATTGTGAAGTCTGAGGGACATTTTCTTCTTTTATGGGATTTTTACGAGGACGACCTCGTTTTTTCTTTACAGGCTGATCAGTTGGATTTTCCACGATCTCGTCAAACGGCTCTTCTTTTACAACTGGTTTGACCCCAGGTTCCTAGTTTTAAATCATCACTTGTCTTATTCCTCTTATTCTGAGTAAATTGACACTAGCATTATAATAATTAAAAGTTAAACAACTAATAGAAAGTTTGATGTGAATCTCATACCTCTTCTGGGGTAAGAACTGGAGGGGGTAGTTCTTCAGTTTTCTTTTTGGGCTTTCGTCCTGGACGCTTCTTCGCCGGAGCTTCAGTAATGTCAGGACTCATCTCTCTCTCTTCGTTAGGCATAATTAATGAGTATTTGATAATTTATATATTTACAAATTCTTAAATGTTTTTAATTTTTTTAATAATTTATGAAAAATAAACGGAGACGGTATTTCTGGAGGCCGCCTTTTTACACTGAATTACTGAACCATTCCATCTCCTATAGTCCTATAGTAGAAGTAGTGCATAGGAAAACATAGAGATGCTGCAAGATGATCTCAAATGTTACAATGTAGTACTCACAAACATGCGAGTTCCCCTGTTGAGACCAAAAATAATTGTGAATCATAAAACTAACATTTAATTAAAATTATTTAAGTATTAATTAATCATTGTCTATGAAGTGATGTTTAACGATCAATAAAAATATATTTTGGTGACAAAAAAAAAGAATTTTTTATAGATAGAGATTGTGATGCAAAGGGAAAAGGACAGAAGTCCAAAATAGATATAAAAATTACTTAAAACACTATTATCAAAATATATAACATTAATTTAATGATAATGATGAGAAATGGATTGAAATGACAAAAGAACTGCAACTGTATGTGTTATATTACATAAAGACATTGACATGTTTTTATTTTGTTGTAATAATGGCACTGGGACACGACGTAAATTAATACTATTTAATAATATCTTGATAAAAATATTGAGTCAGCGTTTAAAATTTAAATAAAAATCAAAGATTACTTTAAAAGTATTTATAAGGCAGAAAACAAGAAATAGGCAAGAAATGAATCGCGGATTAATTTTTAAACGTTATTTGAATACAAGTAGCAAACCTAATTGAATTATCAAATTATTTAAATTAATACTTTTAGTTGTAAGAGACTTGACAATCTACAAAAGTGGAAGCTGTCGTAGTTTTTTAGAGCTCGTCTTTATCTTTGAACCTGTCCATGTTATGCAGATGATCTCCATAGTCCGTAGCTTCACTTCCAACAAAGATATCGTGTTGATTAATAATTTCATCATAAGTGAGAATATTGTCTTGATCTTCGTCCGCTGAGGCGAACAAATGAAGGACTTCTTCTTCTGCTATCTCCCTTTAAATTCATATTTAAATTATTTGATAAAATATGAATTATTATAAGGTGAAAATCAGTAATTGGAAAGAATTTTCTAAAAATATATTTACTCATTGCTTGGAACGACCCAAGAAAGAATTTCTTGTCTGTCCAATAGTCCATCTCCATTTTTGTCATAATCGTGGTCAAATTTGTCCTTTTCTCCCTCAAGCCAATTCACGTCCTTTTCTTTGGCTATTTTCCAAAAATTATTTATTGTAAGTTAAAATTATTTATAATCAATTAAAGTATATTTTATCTTAAAATTAACCTTTTTCTCCAACGAACTCTTTAAAGTTGATGTACCCATCCTTGTCCAAATCTTTATCATCTAATGTTTGTTTGAGTATTACAGGAAGCATTTCGGGATCCTCTGTTTACAAATAACGTTAATTATTACAAATGATAATAATACTTCTATAATATTTAGAATAAGTAAGATAATAAAATATCCCCACCTTCTGGATGAGAGAATGGAAGATATTCCTTGTCGTCTAAAAATCCATCTTTATTTTTGTCAGCAGCCGAGAAAAGAGCTTTGTCATCTCCGAGCATCTGTGTTTAAGTTAAAAAGTTTATTTATTATATTAATCATTTTGGTTAAATTGACTTGCTTTTTGCTCTTCCAGATCTTCTACAGGGAAATTAAGATCTAGAATGTTGACACCATAGGTCTCTTGAACGTATTCATCCCAAGAAACTTTACCATCAACGTTTGCGTCAACTTCTTTCATACGTTCACCAGATTCCTCTTGAGACAACATCCTAAAATATAATTAAATATTCATTAATTTATCCTTAATTTAGACAAAAAGATTTAGAAAACGGATTATTTTAATACTTAAATGATCGGATAATCCATGCTTTAAGTTCTTGCTTCTCAATTTGTTTATCTTTATTCAAGTCCATTTTTTCGACTAGGA